>PGFW01039913.1:0-11401 GCA_003123925.1 Haematobia irritans | reverse complement strand
ACTACATCAATACCTAAACCAAAACATAGGGTATAGGTTGGAAGGAGATAAACCGGCATTTCCAATATTAAGGATCATTAAGGGGTAACATTTTTATGGGACGTTTTTGTCTACATCTGGGGCAGTAAATGTCTAAATAATTGATATAAAGGTGGATTCTTTTTTGAGGTTAGGATTTTCATGCATTAGTAATTTGAGCAGCATCAAGCGTGAGATTTTCAGACGCATGGTGTCCCAAGAGAGAAAGAATGCTCAGTATGCTTATGACATTTTCTCTATCATAATAAGAACTTAGCTAACGAGCAAGCTTGCAAAAATCATTGAATTTTATTACCAAAATCAGTGGGCAGAAAATCCGGCTTTTTTATCGAACAAAATTTTGTTGTCAGCGATGAGGCCTCGATTCTGGTTGAGATGGCTACGTTAAATAAAGCAAAAAATTGCCGCATTTGAGTGAAGAAGCAAACCAGAAAGCCGTCAAGCAACTGCCCATGGCAGATCCCGAAAAAATGCACTTGTTTGGGTGGTGGTTTGTACGGCTGGTGGAAGATCATCTGGACCGTATTTTTTTCAAGATGCGTGGGTTGGACGGCAACGTTACGGTGAAATGGCGTATCGCTATCGTTCGATGGCTAAAAAAAACTTTTTGTTGCCAAGAATCGAATGGAAGAACTGAACTTGGTTGAACATGTGGTTTCAAACAAGATGGCGCTACAGATGCCAACACAGCTCGCGATTCTATGGCCATTTTGAGGGCAAAACTTCGAGAAGCAATTCATGCTCAAGAAATGGACGCGTAGAGTTGGCCACCAAAGATCATGTGGCGATTGACGCCTTTAGAGCTATGTTTTTGTGGGGTTCTACGTCAAGTCTAATGTCTACAGAATAGAAGCCAGCAACTATTCCAGCTTTGGAAGAAGCAAACGATTTCCCGAAGAAATTCGGGCTAATTCCGGCCGAAAATGCGCTCGAAAAAGTTGCCTGTCAAAATTGGATCTTTCGCGAGATGGACGCGAACTAAGACGAATGCTACGTGAACAGCCGCGGGTCAAAGCATTATAAATTTGAAATTATCTTCAAAAAAGTAAATGTCATGGACCAATCTAACGGTTTCAAAATAAAGAAGCAGCGATGAGATTTTGCAAATTTTATGCCGTTTAAAGAAAAAAAAAGTTATCAAGCTCTTAACAAGATCACCCTTTATATAGTTGTATCTATAGGTAGAGGTTTGCAACTAGGCAGAGTTAGTATAGTAATATGAGTGCCTATTATTAAAGCCAGTAAGTAAAGGTAGAAGAGTTGGGCGAGGCCGACTAATATCATACCCTAAGGACACAACCCCTACTGAAATTAGTAAAACATAACGATTTGTGGGGTAACATTTGGTAATAAGAAGGATATAGATAGTAAAAGAGCATTTCCATGTAATTTATAGAATATTTATTGGTGTATTATTCTTATTTATTGTGTATGTTTATGTTCACAATCTGAGCATAAATTACTATATAGATAATATCATTATATTGTAGCTAATATATATGAACTAGAGATATATCATGTGTGGTTTGTTTCTCCTCATTAATTCACATATCTTATTATACCTTGTTTGTATTGTTAACGATTTGAGGAACAGACCCAGTGCGTATCAACGCAAAACCTGAAAAATATAGGTCGCACAATCTGTTCAGATTATATATAGCTCCATATATTCATCAATTAGGTATAATATTAGGTATTTTCTGCTCAGAGTTGTGACAAAACTCCCATAACAAATGCTTCCCCTGAAATGTTCTTAAATATGGGAAATGCATAAGTTTTATATCTCTAGTATCTATATATCTATACCGAAAGTTACCCCACAAAAGCTTAATGTTTACTAATCTCAAGTAGGGGTGGTCTAGGTATGATATAGTCGGCCTCGCCCAACTTTCTACTTTACATTACTTGTTTCAATAAATGGACTCAAGTATTTACATACTAACTCTGTAAGTTGCAAACTCTACTATAGATCAACTAGTATAAAGGGTGATGTTGTTAAGAGCTTGATAAGCTTTTTTTTTTGTTAAGAAAAGCGCATAAATTATGGCAAAATCTCATCCGGTTGCTTTATTGAAACGTTAGATTGGCCATGACATTTACTTTTGAAGATAATTTCATTTAAGAATGTTGACCGCGCTGGTCTTAGGTGCGTCCCTTCGGAAAGTCAATTTGGGCAACCTTTTTCGAGCATTTCGCCGGAGTAGCCGAATTTGCTTCGGAAATGTTGTCTTCCAAAGCTGGAATAGTTGCTGGCTTTATTTCTGTAGACATAGACTTGAACGTAGCCCACAAAAAATAGTCTAAGGCGTCAAAGTCGCAGTGATCTTGGTGGCCACTTAACGCGGTCCATTTCCTTGAGATGAATTTTCTCCGAAGCTTTCCCCTCAAATGGCCTAGAAATACGCGAGCTGTTGGCATGTTAGCGCCATCTTGGTTGAAACCACATGTCAACAAAAAAAAAAACAAAACAAGAAAAAAAAAATTCAGTTCTCCATTTTTGGCAACCAAAAAAGTTTTTTAAGCATCGAAGATAGCGGATCGCCAGTTCACCGTAACGTTGCGTCCAAACAGCAATCTTTTGAAAAAATACAGTCAATGATTCCACAAGCCGTACAAAACCACACCACAACGTGCATTTTTCGGGATGCAAATGGCAGTTCTTGAAGCGCGCTTCTGTTGCCTCTCACTCCAAATGCGCCGAGTTTTGCTTATTTAGCGGTAGCCCATTCACACCAGAAATTGAGCCTCATCGCTGAAACAAAATTTTGTCGATAAAAAGAAGGCGGATTTTCTGCACACTGTTTGGTAATGAATAATTCTCAATGATTGCAAGCGTTGCTGTTAGTAAAGTCTATCATGATGAAATGTCAAAGCATACTGAGCATCTTTCTCTTTGACACCATGTCGAATCTCACCGGTGATCTGTCAAATACTGAAGGCATGAAAATCCAACCTCAAAAGAATCACCCTTTATATAATATATCGACATTTCTGCCGCAGATTGTGACGAAACTCCCAATAAAAATGTACCGGGCCTTAATGATCTTAAATATGGAAATGCGGTTTTAGTCTCGTCCAACCGTAACCTATGTTGTCTGGTTTTTCGATGGGTATGATGTTAGTCAGCCCGTTCGCACGTTCTATTTTACTTAACTTGTTTTAGAATGCGATTTAGAATTTTTTTCTACAAAATGACCATTGTAATAGTTTATAAAAAAATTTAATTAAAAGAAGGGTGGATGGTGTATGTGACGAGTTAGAACAACTTCCAATTGTCTTGTGTTGCGTGGCTGGGAACTTATTGGTTTTTGTATCAATAAAAAATTTTATTGACTTAGAAAAATTACTGTCTGTGTCAGTCTAGAGGACACAAAAAATCAATAATGGAATGCCTCATGTGATAAAATTGCAGTTTTGCAATTTCTGCCTCCAATCTACCGATAATGACTAGCGCACCCAAAGGGGAAAAAATACGTTTCCTCCAGGAACGAAATTTTAAGACAAACGACAATTCACTTCCGTGTATAAAGTATATTGTCGGTTTGAGCAAATTAGAATCCGGATTATGATGTAGTCAGCCCCGTCCGACTTTCTATTTTACTTACTTGTTTTAGAATGGATTTAGAATTTTTTTCTACAAAATTACCCATTGTAAATAGTTATAAAAAATTTAATTAAAAGAAGTGGATGTTGTATGTACCTTTAGAACAACTTCCAATTTCTTTTGTTGCTGGGAACTAATTTGGTTTTATCAATAAAAATTTTATTGAACTTAAAAATTTACTTCGGTTGCAGTCTAGAGGACAAAAAATCAATAATGGAATGCCTCATGTGATTAATTGCAGTTTGCATTTTCTGCCTTCTCAATCTACCCGATAAATGACTAGCGCACCCAAAGAAAAAATACTTTCCTCCAGAACGAAATTTTAGACAAACGAAATTCTTCTTCCATATAAAGTATATTCGTTTAGAGCAAATTAATCCGATTTATGATAAGCGATTCAACGATTGTCTTTAAAATTTTTAATTTACTTTGAAAGAAATTGCGTTCCTCAGAAAAGAAAGTTCTTCTTTCAGTGCATGTTCTTTGTTCTGTTTAAATATCGTTACTGAGAAATGAGACCTTTTCATTTAGTGTAAATAAATAAATACATAATGATATAATTTACTAGTTTATGATATTGGGCCACTTTTTGGATAAATATCTATCTATTCTTCTTTTTCATTGTCCATATGCTTATGTGGAATTGTTTCGTCAAATATATTGGCATGTTCTTTTGCAATTCGTTTGCCATTGATTTTATGTTGGTGATGTTGTCGTTGTAGGTAATGATGCAGGCCAGCAACAAGCATTCATATTTCAACAGGCATTGGGAGAAGTGAAGCTGGCTAACGCACACTGAGAACGGACCAATGTAAACTTTCACCATTTTATTGCCAAAGAACACTCGCACACACGAATTAGAGATGAAAGTGAAGCTGCCTGCCCACTCGAATAGTGGCCGCGTCGGTAGTCGCTTGTAGTCATATTTCCTTATCGCGTTCGGGGATTTCATGGCTCGCCTGGTTTCTATTGCATTGTAATTCGCGGATATATTTTTAAATATGTCTCGTTAAACGTTTATTGTAATGAACCTTTTGCAGACAAGTATTTCCCAAGATGTTTCCGGTTGTATGTCTTGTTTTCCGTTCTTTTATATTTGATTTGGTTAGGTCTACAACGTTCATGCTGGTAACAGCCTACAGGAGGTACTAAATCACTGCGCTGCGGTTTGTACACTTTCGAAAAATGTTGTTGCCCATGATGAAGAACGAGAGAGGCAGTAAAAACTGCTTTCCAATGTCCCCATTCAGAGCAGCTTATGCTGAAGTAATTGCACACTGATTTTAAAACACATATTAACGATAATATAACATATTATCTTAACATCACTGTTAATTAAATTATTTTGTATTAACATTCTCTCCTTCTATTCGATCCCCAGATTTGAGCTCCGGAGCCCCTTGGAAGAGCAAAATTCACCCGATCCGGTTGAAATTTGGTACGTGGTGTTAGTAAATGGCCTCTAAAAATCATACAAAAATTGATCCATATCGGTCTATAGTTATATATAGCCGCTCCCCAAAAAATTCTACCAAAATTTTATTTCTATAGAAAATTTTGTCCAAATGTTATTACTATAGAAAATTTTGTCAAAATTTTATTGCTATTTAAAATTAATTAAGTCTATTTAAAAATTAATAACCACTTATTAATTGGCATCGCTCCGGATTACATTTACATACACATGTCCTAGGAGGAAAGTACTTCACCCCAGGCTTACCTTCGGCCATGAAATAAGTAGTGCTTTTAAAGCATATAATCACCTAATATGTAATCACTTATTTTAGATATACCAAAGTTTGAAAAATAACTACTTATTGTCTCAGGTAATCAAATTTCGAAAATACTGACTTCTCTCGCCGATTACAATGGTTCGAAATATGTCGAGTAATGCTGTTATATGGACACTAGTTGAATAGAAATGAATATTATACATTAAAAAAATTTAATATATTAAAGGTTGTTAGGGAATTATTCATTATAATACCTAATAGCCCATTCACATTAGGTTTCGAAAGTTGGATTTGAATCCCTTTTTATATAAGGCCAAATGGAAGTTGAAACCTTACATCCCAGAAAAAAGTGACCCTTCTTTAAAGTTAAAATGAACTTCATTTGTGAAGAAGTTGAACTTCGTTATAGCCAAAACATTTTATTTGTTTGAACGATGTTGATTTTCGTTATAATATTAAGGAATAATGCGATTCCATTTATATAGTATAACATTTTTCCTATATTATATACCACGTAGTACTACAGAATGAAAAAATTTATACTAATTTGAATTCATATTTATGGAATTTGATTTTATTTGAAATTTTTTCATATCATTTTCGACAAATCTTACACATTTGTGGTAAACTTTTACTTCATAATTAAGAACTGCTTACCTTCGTTTTTTAAAATACAATTTTATTTATTCTCTATAAGCAAATTTTATCTTCAATAAAAGGACATGTTTTATTAATATATTGAATATATTTATTAAGAATCAACAGCATCGAATCTCTTTTTGAAATATTAGTTTATTTATTCCACTTATTTCCAATTTCCGTGTGATATTATCACTAGTAAAACGCACTTTTTCTTCTTTCTTGTACTTTTCACTTTTAATAGTTGCTGCTAAACCGATTTTGCAAGCTCCTTTTTACACTTTTCAAATACCTACAAATATAAAAAAATCATTAAAACATTTTGTCTGCAAAAGAGTTAGGTCACTGAATATTACACTGAAAAAATAATTGTCGTAGAGGTCAAAGTGATTCATGCTCTTTAAAATACGAATACAAATTTTGGCTTAGCCATAGAAGCACGCATTTCTCTAAAATAAAAGTTATTTTTCCTTTGTCCAAAAGGTCGATAAAAACTTTTCAATGAACTCGTATTGTCCTTATAATTTAAGTGATTGACTTAAAAATGGGTATCTTACATGATAGAAAAAAATGTATAGCTTAAGCGTTCAACTTGACTTTAATAATCCAGAAAAATTCTTTCATTTTAATGAAGTTGGTACTTTAAAATTTGTTCTGTCTTTATTGCATCTTGCACTACAAAGCAAAAAATCGCGTTCAAATATTAGGACATGTTTTTCAAAACTTTATTTTTTAAAGAAGTTTTTTACTCAATCATAGCGCATTAATTTCTACTGGAAGTCGAGTCCTAATTTGGAAAATAAAAGTTGCCGTTAAACTCGTTTTTTTAAGGACTTTTATAGCATATGAAGAAAAAAAAGCTGTAGAAAGGCGAAAAATTAAAATTTGCTTCTAGAAGCTAGTACACAAAACCTAAATTTAAAAGAGAATTGTGTCTTAAAAGTATCCTTAATTTGTATTACGTCCACTTCTTTGGCTCGGAAATCTAATACCAAATTTTTTAAGTTAAAGACAAATCTTTGGAAACGAGTATGCTTTTTTTTCAGTGTAACCTTGATAATTTGAAGCATTCCAAAATGAAGACAAATGAAAAGGGTGTGTTATTCTTGTTGGTGTTCTTCCTTCTTTATAACACTATCATCGAACATGATAGATTTATTTTTAAAAACTCAAATTTGTCCTCACTAATTTTTAAAAATAACAAATATATTTATATATTTTATTTGTTATTTATTATATTATTTTACCATATTTTTATTTTTAACAAATTCTCTCCGAAACAACGCGATTCCAACTAAAAAACAACCGACCGCGCAATATATCGATTACACCAACGCGCAAAACACATCAGAATTATATTTAATTTAATAAATTTCCTTAATTATTCTAACAAGTGTTTTTCCTTCATAGTTTTGAAAGGATTGCATTACTTCTTAGTTACGAATGAACTAAAATATTTTTTCTCTTTTTTTCAAAATATATTTTAATCTTGGTTCGGATATGAATTTTCTCTCCGAAATACTCATTTTTAATATTTACTATAACCATATACAATTTTTAGCGAAGTCTTATATTCACAAACATATATATGTTTTACTCATATATGTAAATTATACTTTGTTTATATTCACACATAGTATTTTTCCTATATTTAATGAAATTTTCTTTTCGTGTATATATATTCTGTATTGCGCCCAATTGGTTACCAGTGCGTGTTTATCTGCAGACATCGCTCAACGAAATCCGTTGCACGACCGTTTTTAAATCCTTTGAAGACATACTGTGGACACTTCACAACAAATCGTTGAGCACATTTTCATACACAATGTTTCGCAAATTTCCAGCCACGAAAATTCTAAGCGACAATGTGAACGATCATGTTCATTGACGAACAACATCGCTTACAGCGTCGTCTACATTGTCGTCAATGATAAAAGTGGGCAGACACTGTCGTCTACATTGTCGTCAAACGATAAAGTGCGGAGACACTGTCTTTCTTTACAGGTTTCGTTCGATTGAAACTATAGAGACTCCCATCCTTTTAGGATTTTTCGTCAATGACATTTTAGTGGGAGCATACTGGTCTTTCTTACATTTTCGTTGGAAGAATTAGTAAGTAGACACGTCTACCTCGTTTTCGTTAATGACAATATTAACGACACTGTCCTGCATTTTGTCTTTAAAGATTCCTCTATAATTACAAAGAAACACGTATTTATAAAATAATGGATATGTTTTTATTTTATATGACAAACAATTAAAATTAAAGACTAAGTGTTATTTTATATGAAAAATAAAATATTAAAATAGCATAAATGAATTTTAAGCATTACAGAAATTAAAATAAAAATAATAATCTATTTAAAAAATCGAAAATTTATCGAAAAAAAAAATTATATTTATATATAAAATTTACTTAATATATTTATTTTTTCTGTTTAGTTGCGGAATTTTTGTTTGTGCGCTTGTATTTTTTTATTCTTCTTATCAGCCTGTTCGCAAATTTTCGACGACAAGCTTTCGTATGTAAGAACCATCACATTTTAACCGCTTCTTGAAAGTCTATAAAAAACATGTGAAATTAAGAATTATTTATAAAAATAAGTATTACTGCTAACCTACCATATAAATCCGTTTATATTTTTTGAATTACGATTTAATGGCTTTTTTCTTTCTCTTTGCTTCCCATCATAAATTTATGCTTTCCATTATTTATTGCTCTTGGGCTATGATACGCATCAATATTTCATTTAAGGTTACCAATAAAATTTTTCCTCATCAGCAGAAACCTAAAATAAAATAAAAATATTTATAAATGGAAATTAAACTAGTATTCCAATTTATGTTTTACTTACATATTCCAGCTTGCCATCGCGTACGTCTAGGTCAGCATTCAAACTTTTTAAGCGCACTCGGTCAGCAGTCAATGGGAAATAAAGTTGTGCTGATTCGTTAAAAAATTGATGTTTCGTCGCCAGCAAAAATATTTATTTTTCTGCCAATTATTTTGCCATCTTCTTCTTGCTGCTCGAAAAATTTTATTATATATCGGATTTTATTTCCTGCCAATTTTCCTTCGAAAGCTGTTCCGTTTTAAAAAATTCTAAAGTAAAATAATAAAAACAAATAAAGTAAAATAACAAAACAGTTTAAAGTAACGGGGACAGACGTGTGTTGTTTCTATGCATTTACACGACAATTATGTTAAAAGTGGCATAACAACAAAATTGGTCGTTTTCGTGGTGCGGTTAAATACATCATTTTACAATTTAATGCCGTTTTCGGTCCATTTTTAATTATCGTACTTGTTCCGTCCAAATTATTTTTACATTGCAATGCCCAATTTTCATCGATGGAATGGGTAAATCTGGAAGAAATTATTGAGGTTTAATATTTTGTTCCGCGTTATATGTTTATTTGTTACGAATTTTTGTTTATTTTATATATTTCGTAAGGATTCGGAATTCTCCTTATTTTTTTAATAAAACCAAATTATGGGAATTATTACTTGCAACATAGCAGCGTGTTTTCCGTTAATATTAATACATTTTCCCCACTTTTTATTACAGGGATTAGAGGTTATTTCAATTAATAATATCATCATCCTTCGGAAAGTATTTCTTATTTGCTTCTCCTAAAATTTTTCCCTGGTTGTTTACACACTTTTTTTTATCAACTGCATATAGTTATTCAAATCATTAGGCCAGAAAAACGTTTTAGTAGCCCCATTGAATTTACACATTCTCTTACATGCAGTAAACCATGTACCTATTGTATGTTTAAGTATTTTTCTCCGTATATATCGGAGAAAATTTGACAAAAGTCGATCTTAAAAGCAATTGGGCCATTATCTTAATTTGCTTTTGTAATATGTAAGGACAGCCCAAAGTTAGCCTTGTAGGAGCAATGCAAAAGCAGGAAATGATAGTAATTCATTTTCTGGTTACAAAAGATTTTTAAGAATTACTATGCCTGTGTACAAAGCAAACATCCTAAATTCGGTCGCTTTCCACCTATTAAGTTGATCTATGGATCTTGCGTTTCCTATTAAATTCTTATGGCGTATATATCCAACTAATGATTAACAGAGAATTTGTCATGAAAAATTTGATTTGGAATTTAAATTTATTTACTATTAAATTTAACATTTTTACGCGTAAACTCTAAGTCAAAAAGATGCATGGGGTCAAGTGCGCGAATTTGGAAACCATATCCAATGCCCTGTACTTCTAAAATCGTGAAGTATTTTTCGCAGGAAAAAATTTTCAGGTGATGTTCTTTGGAACTTCGCTTCTTTTTAAAATTTGGTCAGTTCTTAGGTACGCCCCTTTAGCTTGAATACACTCGTCACTCTTCTCCACTATTTTACCGATCTTGTAGACACATTGCTGCAGCCATGAAAGCATGCAAAACTGTTGACCGACGCAGCCCGTAACGAATGCTCTTGCAGCGAGCGTCACACGAAAAACATTTAATTAATAATTTGATACATTATTGGCTTTGCTAAGAAAATCGTTTCTCTTTAATTTCCATTAAATTCATTATTAAAGTTCATGAAGAAAACAATTTAATAAGAAACAGGCTTATGAAACTCCACAATTATATATCCGATTTAGGGATAAACTATAATTAACGTTTAACATTCAGGACTATTTCCTAATATCGGCCATTAGTCCAGTCTTGGACTGCTTTTTAAATAGAGGTAGTTCCGTGCTATTCCTATTCATTAACTCTATTACATTAACGTCTAGAAGACGGTCGCCGCTTATATAGTTGATTTTTTGAATACCGAAATGCATAGTATTGTGCCCTGGATTTACACGTTCGGAAAATTATTTATGCCTCCCTTTCTCCTATTAAAAAGGCATTTTTGCTAGTTCTTGGAACTTGAAGTCCCTCATCAGCCCTTTCATTTACCCTCAGTATATTCATCCCTAATCTTCTACTGACACGGGAGTTTTTTTAAAATATTCGACTGCCGAGTCTGTCTACCAATCCGGTTTACTGAGGTTCTAAACTACCTTCAACGCCCTCAAGGAGTTTCATCCATTTGGATTTGGCAGTCGTTTTGAGTTTTTAGCCTGCATAATATTACGACTGTCGCCATTCTCATTTTAATTTGATCAATTTCAATGTTCTTTAATATTCTTTTAGAACTTTGTAAAAAGCTGTTTTTTCTTTTTTCAGAGCAATATGACGTTGTAACAGTTTCTTTCGGGAAGTCATTTTTGGGTAGAGCTAAGCAATACTTTACCCAGATTTTTCTTTAAAAAACTTCACTTTCTAATTAAGGCACACACAAAATTTAACAAAGTAATACCTACGTGCCGTGTCTCTGTCACTTCAGCTGTCAGAACTTAAATGATTCATTTTTATTTCTCCTTTT
>PGFW01039891.1:3709-15961 GCA_003123925.1 Haematobia irritans | reverse complement strand
CGTGTTAATCCAAACCGTATTTTCTTGAATGAAATACCGTAATCCAAATATTTTATGAATCTCGACAATTCTTCGCAAATGTCAGCCAAAATCGGTTCAGATTTAGTATAGCTCCATATATATCTTTCGTCCGATTTAGATCATTACCACAGAGGCCAAAGTTTACTCCGATTCTTCGTGAAATTTTGCCACAGAGGGTAGGAATTGACCATTCTACCAAATGCTTGGCACAATTTGATTGAAAATCGGTTCAAAGTTAGATATTAGCTCTATAATATATTCTCATCCGATTTGAACTTATATGGCCCACAAAAGCCAGAGTTTTGCCGTGATTTGCTTCAAATTTTGCACAAGGGGGTACTTTTAATAGTTGTCGTTTAAGTGCTGTCAAATTTTGTTAAAATCGGTTCAGATTTAGATATAGCTCACATATATATTTTCGCCGATTGGACGGGAACTTATATGGTCCTCAAAAGGCAGAGTTTTGCCCTGACTTACTTCAAATTTTACACAAGCGGTACTTTTTAACGATTACTACTTGCATGTTGCAAAATGGTCACAAATCGATTCAGATTTAGATTATCAGCTCCATATATATATTTCGTCCCGATATTGAAACTTATAGGGGCCTCAAAAATCCAGGGTTTGCCGGTCATTTGCTTTCAAATGATCGGCACAAGCGAGACGTTTAGTTAGTTAGATTTAATTGGGAAAATTTGCGTTGAATCGTTCAGATTTAGATATAGCTCCCATATATATTCTCCCGTCCGATTTGGCCACTCATATGACCAGGGGGCCAAGTTATACTCCCACACGCACAAGAAAAAAAACGTTTGGAAAAGCCTTGTACCGAAACGTTTTTCTTTTGTTTTAGATTGTTTTTTGAACTTGCTTCCAAAAATTTTAAACTTTTTATCACCAAAAAAATTACGTCTTGTTACCAAATTTTTATTTTTTACAATAAAAAAAGTTATTTGAAACAACACACGTCCATTTCGTTTATATCAACACTTATTCTTTTCTGACTTTAGCGCTCTTAATAAGACAAAAAAAACAAAAAAAAAACTTTGGTCGAAGCAGGGCGATCGGAAAAACCCACGACCTCTCTGGCATGCAAGTCGGAAGCGTAGCTAGCAACCACTGCTCCACGGTGCCAAACTAAATGTTTGTTGCTTTCTGTTAAAATAGACTTTGTTTTATTCGGTTCTTTGAGCGGCCGCCGCGCAAAGCTATGGCTATATAAATCATAACTTATATGACATTTATCTATTGACGACCAATACAGGTACATAGCTTCATGTTGGTTAGTGTGTTTGGGCTTCAAAGTGCATGAGTCGCGCGTTCGATTCTCGTCAGGCGAAAATTGTACAAAATTTAAAAAATTTATAAATCGTATTAATTTCTTCTACATTGTTGGTATTACTAGTGAAAAGGTGTTGAAGAACTTAAAAAAAACCTCGTGGATCTGACGAAAGATGTGAGGGAAAATGGCCAATTAGCAAGAAAATGTTTTTTTTTGATTTTAGTCTTTTATTGAAAATGTTTTTACATCCTGGGAAAGAATAAACGTTTATCAACATAAAAGTATTATACTTTTCTTCCCCAAAATACACTTCCTTACAGCGAAAAGCAAATGAAAAACTCGAACTTTGTTTGTCTAAAATTTCGTTTGGAGAGAAAGAATTTTTTGCGTGCATTTACGTGAAAATTTTGCATAGATACGCCAGAATTATTATATCTGAACATATGCATGTCAAATTTAAGTTCAAAATTGGTCTCGATTGAGAGCTCCCATATATACGTTACACCAGGAGTTGGGGAAATTGCGTAGGACTGGTTTTCATTTATTTTAGACCCATCAATAATGGGATTTTCCTCCTGTACTTATAGTTTGCTCAGAGAATACAATATGGCCAAAATTCTCACACTTGACACAAAATTTCTTGTAATTGATTTCCCCATATCTTAGCATATTCCTACACCACTGCAATTGCCAGAAATTTATCCACAGAAGATCGAGTTTTAAATAATGGTCCAAAGTCGCCCGACTAGAGCCAAATAAATATATCACCAATCCCACACTTGACCACATTGATCTTGGCGAGATCTAAAACCCAATATCCTTTGTAAAAATCGCCATGCTGAAGAGCAAAAATTGTAAATTTATTTTACTAAATTCTCCTATATCTCGGAATTACATATTATCGCTGAAAAATCATAAGAAATCTCTTTTGATACATAATTGCATTAAAAATTCTCTCGCTTTCAAAATTCCCATATTTTTACTAACATTGAGTCTCATCCCAGGGCGTTAGCGAATTTAAATTTTAATTCTAGAGATTTTGTAGGAAGCAACGAAAAAATTGTCTCCATTATAAGTATTTGTATCTGGGAAATTGCCAAATTGCCAAATCTTTATATAGCTCCCAGCAAATTTGCAATAGTTGAGAAGGAACACATAATGTGGTTTACATAGTACGTGAGGGTTATAATATAGTCGGCCCGCCCGACTTTAGAACTTTACTTACTTGTTTTTTCAGCTTACATTGTGTTTCCACCCTTAGGTGCCATTAGTCGATCTTACATTTTAAGTCTATAGATTTTGTAGAAGTCTATGCAAATTTCTTTCCAGATCGAGTGATATTTAAATGATATCGTATTTGGGACAAACCTTTATAATATAGGCCCCCAACACATTCGGACGGATGTTGATATGGTATCGAAAATTTAGATCTACAAAGCTGCGTTGCAGAGTATAATATAGTTCGGCCCCGCCCGATTTAGACTTTTCTTACACATGTTTTATTATTAAATACGGAAACATTTCATTCCATTAATGTTTAATTTAATTTACTTTATGAAACAATTTGTTGTTTAATGATATTATCTTTTTAAAGTTTGTGAATTGGTTATGGGATTTTTTGGTTTGACTTACCTTTTTTTCCTTGCTGTAAGGTCTTTCCAGTTGAATACGAATTTGCTCGAATCTAGGTTCCAAGTCAATTTTTTATTTAAAAAAGTCACTTTGTCTTAAAATAAATGTACTGTTCGTATTTGTTGGCTCTTTTTTAAAATCTTTTTTTTTATTATATAAATTTTTGTTGTTTTTTCTTTTTTTTTTTGGTTTTGCAGTTTCTTATAAATCTCTTTGTTGTTGTAAAAACGGTTTTGTAATAAAAAAATTTTACTTTAAAGTCACAAACTCTTATTTTATTGCAGTGTCTTTTGTTTTACTATGAATTATAGTTTTAACCTTTATAGTTTTCTCCTTTCTGCTTTTCTTTAGTTGGTTCAAAAATTTGTGCCTTTTTTTAAAGTTGTATTTTTTGTTAACGTTGATTTTAACAGAAATTTCTAAAAAATTCTCAATCTAATAAAATTTGTCGTCTTGTTTTTTCTAAAAATCGTTGGAAGTACTTTTTTTTTGATTGGTAAGTGTGTTGGGTTTCAGTGAATGAGTGCTTGGGGTCTTGGTTTTTCTCTTTTGGGAGAGTAGAGTAATGGCTTATCCTTCTTTATCGTGTCTATTTGCGTGATTTAATAATTACGAAAGTCTTTGCTCAAAATCCTTAAACACTCATATATTTCTGTGTAAATATATAAAACATCAATATATATATATATTTCTGTTAATATTGTTAAGGAGGGGGGATTTTTTGCGACTTCTAAAAATTTATTTAATTTTTTTTGCTTACACTTATTTTCTATATAAATGCATACACACCTTTATGAAAATTTGCTTATATATTTTATGATTGTTATTATTTTATCTTCCTAACATTTATCTGGCCTTTCTATTAATGTCTTATTAAAGTCTTATCAACTTTTGGAATTTTTCGCAAATAATCAGCGAATAGTTCTTAAAAAATATTCACTCTTTTTAATGATTCAGACCACAACTTTTCTTTTGATTCATTGTGGGGGAAATTTTCTCATTGAAAATTCATTGATTCTTTATTTTTTCCATCCCTAGGATAATGTCTATTTTTTATGAGTTTTCTTTTTGTTTTTTATTGAGTTTGGAGCGACTTTTCAATTGTATTTTTATTCTTTGATTAAATCGTTAATTTTCTCCTTTAATTGTTTCGTAAATTGAATATATCTTTGTCAATTGAATACTGGAAAAATGTAGGAAACTTTTTTTTTTCGTATAACACTGAATGAGATAAAAAGACGTGTAGGAAAATTGATTAAAATTTAAAATATTATCATATTTGTATTTAAGATTCAAAATTAAAAATTATAAACATATTGATGTTTGTCAATGAACAATCTGTTAATTTAAAAGTTTTCCTAAAAAAATAAATTTCAGCAAAGTTTTTCTGTAGAAGTAAGATTTTGATAAAATTTTCTATAAAAAAAAAATTTGACAAAATTTTTAATAGAAATAAAATTTTGCCCAAATTTTTTAAAGAAATAAAATCTAACAAAATTTTCTAAAGAATAAAAAATTCTTAGCAAAATTTTCTATAGAAATACAATTATTTGGCAAAAATGTTTCTATATTAATACAATTTTTGACAAATTTTGTGTTATAAAATTTTGACACATTTTCTATTAGTAATAAAATTTTGACAAAACTTCTATTAGAAATAAAAATGTTTGACAATATTGTTTTTTTTTTTTTTGACGAAACGTGCGTCATCAAACCATCTTGCAGTCTATAGGGCTTTGCCCAAATAATTGACGATTCTTTTTGCTCTGTTTGTTAAGCTACACTTGTAGTTTAGTCAATGATGCCAATAAAAAAACAACAACAATGATTAAAGAACAAACCCAACCCTAACCAAACAAAACGACCATATATTTTCTATAGAAATGAAATTTTGCCCGAAATTATTGTAGCTAATAAAATTTTTGATAAAATTTTTTTAAGTAATAACAATTTTTTCGATAAATTTTCTTTAGTTAATAAATTTTGATAAAATATTTTTAGTAATAAAATTTTGAAAAAATTTTCATTATTAAATAAAATGTTGACAAATTTTCCTATAGAAATAAAAATGATAACAAATTTCTATTAGAAATAAAATTTTGACCATATTTTATATAGAAATAAAATTCTTGACCAAAATTTTCTATATAAATTACAAATTTTGTGACCGCAATTTTCAATAGAAATTAAAATTTTGACCAACAAAGAGGAAGCCGCTCAAAATAAACCCAGCCAACTGCACTCAATTGATGATCTTTGACGGTTTAGCAAAAGGAAAAAGAGGTATGTTTGCTACGAATTATTTCGGCATAAGCCGGCTATCATGTAAAACCTTTTTCGGAAGGTTCAAGTGTGCGTTCATTGTTGGGTTAATAACTTGCCTGAATTTATTCTGATAATTTGTTTTTTTTTTTTTAGCTAAATAAAATTTTTGACAAAATTTCTTTAGTAATAAAATGCCGTCACAATTTTATAGCAATAAATTATTGACAATTTTCTATTAGAAATAAATTTTGACAATAATTTTCTATAGAAATACAAATTTTCACAAAATGATTCTACCCCTCAAAATGTTCTACACCCTCTCTAACATTATGTTCCAAACAATTTTGCAGGAGAGACATATATTATTGGATACTGCCGAAACTTAATATGTTTGTTTTATGTGACAACATTATTCTATTTTTGGAAGCATTTTGAGCCAAAAATATTATTTTTGCTTGGAAGAATTTTCCCCAAAGAAGCACTTGTGCCTCATTCACCTAACATAATTTTTCACTCCACGACAATTTTTTATTCTTGGCACCTTTTTCTGTAATACAAATAATTGTTCAAGAAATTTACTTCAATTTTTATAACTTTTTTTAAATTTTACCTTTCTCCTGACGGAGAAATCGAACGAGGACAACAGTTTGTAAGCCAACACACTTACCACTGAGGCTACGTTAGCGTTATAGCTCACCAGAAGACAATTATCGTTATAAGTTACATTTATATAGCATTAGTTTTGCAGCGCCCACGAGCCACATGAAACTACATTATTTAACAGAAACATACATGTGGTTGGCAAACGTGGAGCAGTTGGTATAGCATGTCTGCCGTACATGCAAAGGGTTCGCCGGGTTCAATCCCTGCTCGACCAAACACCAATTGTTTTTTTTTTTTGTTTTTTTTTAATTAACATTTATATTTATACCTATATTTTAAATTTTTAAAATGAAACTTCGAAATGTGGGTTATTAAGATTTACAGTCAGAAACAGTGCCTTGATAAAACGAAATGGACCTGATGGCTTTTGCGATAAAATATTATTTTTTTTTATTGCAAAAACACCAATTTTGTAATAAAAAAATTGGTTTTGGTATAAAAGTTTGATACTTTGGAAGGAATTCAAAAAACTCTAACAAAAAAGAACGTGGGGTCGAGTATGAACATACATAAATATTTTATATAATATACACAAATTAAATAATATTTAGACTTAAATTAAATAATATTTAGACTTAAGCGTATAAAATTTTTGGCCTTATCATAAAGCAGTTCCCGAAACAATATATATAAGCGGTTTCACAGAAATTGCTCTCTTTCGATTCTTCTCGCTGTGTATAATTGATATCTTCGTCAACCCTCCCGGTTTTTTATCTCTATTTCTTTCTCTATACTTCTCCTCTCTCTGTTCGTCTCTGAATAAATATCACAAAACATATATATGTTTACTCGAATTTGTAAATTTATATATGTTCTACATTCACACATATAATTTTTATGAAACATGCATGCCCCAAACATAATATATTCTAACATATTAACATAATGTGTTGCCAAACATTTAGTGTTAGTTTGAGAAACATTACTATGTTTGCACTTAAATATAATGTGTTTAAAAAATTGCTGCCCAGAAAACACATTTTGTTTATATTGAAAACATATGAAAAACAAATATATTTCTACAGTGTATAAGAATAGAATTTTGACCAATTTTTTGTGTAATAAAATTTTGAAATTTTTCTTAAGTTAATAAAAATTTTGACGCATTTTTTTTTGTAATAAAATTTTTAGACAGATTTTTTATTGTAATACAACATCGTTGACAAAAATTTTGATAGAATAAAATTTGCACACATTTTCTATGTAAATTAAAATTTGACAACATTTTTTATAGAAATAAAATTCTAACAAAATTTCCTACAGAAAAACATTTGCGACAAATTTTCATATACAAAAAAAATTTTGACAAAAATTATTCGTATAGAAATAAAATTTTGACAAAATTTCCATAGAAATAGAAATTTTTGACAAAATTCCAATAGAAATAAAATTCGACCAAAATTTTCTATATTTAATAAAATTTTGGCAAATTTTTTTAGTAATAACAATTTTGGCCAAAAATTTTTTTAGTAAGTAAATTTTTGACACAACTTTTCTTAGTAATTAAAAATTTTGACAAAAATTTTCCTATAGAAATATAATTTCTACAAAATTTTTCTGTAAGAAAATAAAATTTTTGACAAATTTTTCTATAGGAATAAAATTTTGACAAAATTTTCAATAGAATAAAGTTTTCTGTAGAATAAAATTGGACAAAATTTTCTATAAGAAATAAAAATGGTTTTGACAAAGTTTTCTATTAGAAAAAAATTTGCAAAATTTCCTATAGAATAAAAATTGTTGACAAAATTTTCAAATAGAAATTAAATTTTAACAAAATTTTCTGTAGAAATTTAAAATTTTGACAAAATTTTTTATTGAAATAAAATTTTGACAAAATTATCCTATAGAAATAAAATTCTAACAAATTGTCTGAGAAATAAAATTGACAAATTTTCTATAGACAAAAAAAAATAGATAAAATTAACAAAAATTTTCTATAGAAATAAAATTTTGACAAAATTTTCATTAGAAATAAAATTTTTGACAAATTATTTTATAGGAAATAAAAATTTGAACAAAATTTTTTCTTGAAATAACAAATTTTTGATAAAATTTCTATAGAAATAAATTTTTAACAAAATTTCCTATGGAAATAAAATTCCAACAAAATTTTTAATATAGAAATTAAAATTTGCACAAAATTTTCTATAGAGAAATAAAAATTTTGACAAAATTTTCTCTATAGAAATAAAATTCATAACAAAATTTTCTATTAGAAATAAAATTTTGACAAAATTTTTATTAGAAATAAATTTTTCTGACAAAAAATTTTCAATAGAAATAAAAATTTAACCGAAAATTTCCTATGGACATAAAATTGCTAACAATAATTTTTTATAGAAATAAAGTTTTGACAAAATTTTCTAAGAAATAAAATTCAAAAAATTTTCTTATAGAATAAATTTTGACACAAATTTTTATTAGAAATAAAATTTTGACAAGATTTTCTATTAGAAAAAAATTTCCACAAAGTGTCTGCATTAAGAATGATTGACGATTTTTATTGTAATAAAATTTTGACAATTTTTTTGTAACAAAATGTTGACAAAATATTTCTATAGATATAAAATGTTGACACATTTTCTAAGTAATAAATTTGGTGCAAAATTTCTATAGAAATAAAATTTGACAAAATTTTCTATAGAAATAAAATTGTGGCAAAATTTTCTATAAATTCAATATCTTTAAAAATTTAAATTTTCGTCTAAGGTCATATCATATCAAAGTCCATAGTAGAAGTAGTAACTTTCCCTTGTTGGAGAGATATAATATATAATAGAAGGGATCATAATATATAATTTTGCAAATGCTGAAATAATAATGAAACATTTCCTAGAAAAAAAAAAATTCATAGTAACCACAAAAATTTGACCACCAATTTCAAAACGAAATTGTTTTAATTTGTTAGATTTTTGGTAAAATTTGCTTCAACTTTTGGTATGAAATGCAAATGTGATGGTATTGCAACTAGGCCATATCGGGCGAGTTTTAAGTATAGTCCCCAATAAATCGAACACCAAATTTGTCTTGCGGAGACTCTTGGAAGAGCAAATTTCATCCGATCCGGTCATTCATATGATTTGAAATTTAAATTCTATAGATGTATGTATATCCCCATTATTGGAATGAGTACGAGGAGTAAATCGGGAATTTTTTACTTCTAGTTTCGTGCAATTTACATCGTGCAATTTAGAAGAATTAAATTACGTTGTGCCAAATTTGATGCCGACCGGTTTGTAAAGAACCGCAATTGGATCCCATTTATCGAAATCCGATTTTTTCCAAATTCACTAGCTTTCGCTCTTGTGCCACAAAATACGTCATTCACCAAATTTTTCAATCCTGCGAACAACAAATACATGGACAGACGGATGGACACCAAGGGCTAGATCGACTCAGGAGGTGATTGTGGGTCGATTGACATATACTTTAATGGGTCTGAAATCAATATTTCTGTTTTATGTGGTTTAGGGTATAAATATTGGATCAATTTTTTGTGACGCTTAGTGAGGCGGACGTTCCAATTGTCCGAATTAAGTTATCCGATTTGCTTGAAATTTTCATTGTAGGTTGGAGGTGGGTTCTAGGCAAAAATTCCTTACTTAATTTTGCCGATATCTGGGCGTGGAAGGGTACAGTGTAATAACTAAACTTTTCTGGATGAAAGTTAAAACTTTCAGAGATCTTGGGATCGAAATCATTTTTTGACATATGTACGGGTAAGGACCTTCTCCTTTCCCAACTTTTTCAAAATTCAATTTTAGAACTCAGATTTTCATGAAATTTCTAAAGAAGGGGAATGGGTACATGCTATTTCATTTTTATATCCTCCACCATAGGTATATTAACTTTGTCATTCCGTTTGTAACACATCGAAATATTGCTCTAAAGTATATATATTCTGGGTCGTGGTGAAATTCTGAGTCGATCTAAGCATGTCCGTGTGTTGAAATCACGCTAACCTTCGAACGAAACAAGTAGTTGTTGTTGATGTAGATCGGATGGTATTGCCAATGGGCCATATCGGCCCACTTTTAGGTATAGCCCCCATATAAACGGAGCCAGATTTGGCTTGTGGAGCCTCTAAGAGAAGCAAATTTCATCCGATCCGTCTGAAATTTGGTACATGGTGTTAGTATATGGTCTCTAACAATCATATAATTATATATAGCCCCATATAAACCGAACCCCCGATTTTTCCTCAGGAGCTCTTTGCAAAAGCAAATTTTCCAATTCGATGCGGTTGAATTTGCTACGTGGTGTTAGTATATGGTATTTAACAACCATGCCAAAATTGATACATATCGGTCATAATGAATATATAGTATTACCACAACCCAAGTAATTCGATTGTGGATGACAGTTTTTTTGATAGAAGTTTTCTACGCAAATCCATTGTGAGGGTACATAAGATTCGGCCTGGCGGAACTTACGGCCGTATATACTTGTGTTTTTTTCTCTAATCTCGAAATAACAGGCTGATAAGTCCCCGGTCTGACACATAGATGGCGTCGCTAGTATCAAATTGCATATTATTTTTTTATAAGTACCAACCTTTAAATGATTCGTGTCAAAATTTGACGTCTGTAAGTCAATTAGTTTGTGAGATAGAGCATGTTTTGTGAAGCAAATTTTTAAATTTTGAAAAAAAAAATAAAAAAAAAGAATTTTCGTTATTTTGATAAAATTACTGTATTTCTGAAGGGAAAAATACGGTGGAAGCAAAAACTTGGCTTGCATAATAAGTTTCCGGACTTCTGCCCAGGAATATCCAACAATAATTGATTGGTACCTCAAAATTCAATGTCGTGTGTAAGATGACAGCATAGGAGGACGGTGAATAGCCCGAAAGAGTGGTTACCGACAGAAAACATCAAAAATCCACAAAATGATTATTGAATGACCGTAAATGAAGTTGATTGAGATAGCAGAGGCCCTTAAGATATCAAAGGAACGTGCTGGTCATATCATTCAATCAATTATTTGGATATGCGAAGCTTCTTGTGCAAAATAGTTTGCCATGCCAAAAAAGCTCAGCATTGACCAAAAGCAACAAGGTTTTGATGATTCTGAGCGTGTTTGCAGCTGTTAACTCGTATACACCCGAGTTTGTTCCGTCGATATGTGACAATGGATAAACATGGCTTTATCAACTACACTCCTGAGTCCAGATCGACAGTTCGAGCTGAAGTGGACAGCGACCGGTGACCGTCTCCGAAGCGAAAAAGACTCAAAAGTCCGCTGGCAAAGTAATGGCCTCCTGTTTTTTGGGATTGCGCCTGGAATAATTTTTATCGATTTATCTGACAAGGGAAAACATCAACAGGACTATTATATGGCGTTTATTGGAGGCGTTTAAAAGGTCGAAATCGGCGGCAAAACGCCTCATATGAAGAAGAAAGAAGTGTTGTTCCACCCAGACAACGCACCGTCCACAAGCCAATTGAGAACGATGGCAAAATTCATCAAATTGGGCTTTGAATTGCTTGCCCCACCCACCGTATTCTCCAGATCTGGCTCCCAGCGAATTTTTCTTTTCTCAGACCTCAAAAGGATGCTCGCAGGAAAAATTTGGCTGCAATGAAGACGGTATCGCCGAAAACTGAGGCCTATTTGAGGGCAAAACCGAAGAGTACTACCAAAATGGTATCAAAAATTTGGAAGGTCGTTATAATCGTTGTATCGCTCTTTTGAAGGGAACTATGTTGAATAATACAAACGAATTTTGACAAAAAAAAATGTGTTTTTTTCTTTGTTAGACAGGGGACTTATCAGCCAACCTGTTATAAAAGACAACCCTCCCTTTTAATGTGTTGTAAAACAGCTGAACAATCGTACAAATTTATTCGTTGCTGGAAAGTTTATCCCATGTTTTTTTTTTTTTTTTTTTTTTAACCGAAATTCCGATTTCCATGTACATCCTTTTAGTGGTCAGAAAATTGGACAAGCCGATTTATACCGAAATTTAATATTTTCTAAAGTCAAAAAAGATCGACCAAAAATGTCCAAAAACTGCCCTTTTTAAAAATTAAAAAAAAACCCTAATTTTCTTAAACAGCAAAACTTTTAATTGAATTGAATAAAAAATAAACGAAAATTTATCAAAAGGGTCATTATATCTACTCTTGGATTCAATTTATTACCCCAACTAATTTGCCAAACAGTTGTAATAAAGATTTATTATTCCTCACTTCGAACATATTCCACGAACCATCAACCTTTTATTGGCAATATTACGAATTAAATCACATTAAATATTGTGCTCTCAAAATGAAAATTCAATTAATCACTTGAAAACTAAATTATGAAAAGGACCTGGGCAAAAAACAAGCTTAACACAACCACCTACGACAATTGAGAGGAAAGCAATCAATCAACGATGAGCA
>PGFW01039890.1:9771-20276 GCA_003123925.1 Haematobia irritans | reverse complement strand
TTTAGATCTTTCCAGGCATGATGAAACTGTAAAGGAAATATTTTGTGGAAATTACTTCAAAAAGATTGGAAAAATTCAATAAGACTTAGGAAAGGGGAACAAAGAGTGGGGGCAGCAAATCTTATAAATATTTTCTAAAAGTTGATAATAACTTATTAAATACTTAAATATGTTTACATAGAAACAAAACTCATACATATACAAAATTATTATTATAAACAAATAGAAAGAACATACATAGGGATTTTCAACCAAAAATAAACACGCATTAAGCAGAACCTTACATTTTCTACTGCCCTGTGCAAAGTTTCAATGTTCATTCTACTCCTCTGCCAAAATTTCACGTAATATCAGAGTAGCACTTTTGCCTCTGGTGGGGCCATATTAGTCCAAAATCGGACTAGCGAATGGACACTATTAGTGGGAAGCTAATATCTAATCGGAACCGATTTTAACCAAATTAAGAGAACACTTAACGGATACTATTAAAATCCGTACTCGCTTGCTGCAAAATTTGAAGCAACATTCAGGGCAAAACTCTCGCTTGTTGGCGGCCATATAAGTCCAAATCGGACGAAAGATGATAATATGGCGAGCTAGTATTTAAATCTGAACCCGATTTGAGCTTGATATTTTGGCAGTTTTTTCACGGGCGACCTGACAAAACATTCAGATGTATAAAATTTTGAAAGCAACGTCGTGTTTCATAAATACAGTGAATTTGATGCATCAAATCGGTGATAACTTTATTTATTCGGCCAGCTAGTAATTTAAATCTGAACCCGATTTTTTCCAAAATCAATAGCGATGTCTTCTCCCGGAGAAATGACGTTATGGTCAAATATATATTATTTTGAAGACGAAGACTTTAAAACTGCCAGACAGGACGGATCATCGCTAAATCGAGCTCAGAAATTTAATTTCTAAGCCGACAGTCGTTGCGGATTTATACTAAAAGATGGGTTCTTTACGACAATCTATTTCTTGGCCGTTACATAACAAATGCACAAAATTATATACCCTGGCTACCACAGTCAGTTGGTGTGTGAATAGGCGGTATAAACTATATCATAATTTACAATTCATTAATTGATTTTCTCTGGTAAATTCGACTAAACTGTTTCAAGATGAAAAAATTTCAATTGATTTTGGTGCAAAATAAGATTAATTGTGGTATATTGGCGCCTATGTCAATTATTGTATGTAATTTATTACGTTTTAATCAATCCACCACCAGGACCAAATACTAATACGTTCTTCTCTGAAAGCCTCTCGTCGTAGCGCGCAGATTTGCAAATATATTCGAAGAAATTTCAGAGTGTGATTTTAAGACAATATACTACCGTCTCAGAGATTGGTTCAAATGGCATATGCTCTTGCTCGCCAGTTAAAATTAAGGTTTTTACATATGGGAGGATTTACATCAGATTCTTGGCATTTAATAAAGAATCAATTGTTGTGTTGATATCGACCCCCCGAAGAATCTTAAACGCGTCTTTGCGTAACGTTGCAAGGAAAATGGATGAAATAATGCACTGGATTTTTAAATCTCATTCCATAGACTGTTCGCTCCAGTGTTGGCGCAGGGTATTAAAATAGATATCTGCTGCGTGACTCGTGGTTGTCGATGCCACCGATATCCGTCGTTTAAACAGTCGGTTGTAGCACCATTGCACACCCGGTTGGAGTTTGCCATATACAACGTTAATTAACACTAATCATTAAGACGTCTGTTATTCGATTGGTCAAAGAAAACAGTGGAATACCGTTCGACGAAATCGGTGAACGCTGTGACGTAAGATCGTGAACGCACCCCTTCGGTCCTAGCTTCCCGTTTTTGATTTTTTTGTGACGTTTCCGTTTCATGTTTGTCAACGGTCTCGTTCACGATTGTGGAGCGCTAATTTTTTTCGGGCATTAGGTGTGAAAGAGATTTGAGGGATGTTCTAGGTAAGCACAATGAAGTTCAAGATGAGGAGATGTGAGGATCGGAGTATCAGAGCGGTATTACAAATTCATGGACCGAATTACGCACCACATTCGAAGTTAGCATATTCAGGTCCTAAGAAATACTTGGTTGTGTAGATTTTGCTAGCTTTCGGGAAATTGCGGATTAAAAAACGTACGGTTTCTAGAAACCCAAACCCCAACACAGCTGTGTGGTAGTTTATATGCGGAGCTTGACTACTGGGCCAATAAAAGCGAATTTGCAAAACAAATTCAGAACTGAAAATTAGACAAAGACAGTTCATTACGACCAGACGGACCTATGCGTTCATGATTGTCCTTAAGGACTATGGCTCACACTAGGCAACATATTGACCAAAAATCCAGCTGTCAAACGTTTGTTCCAGCAAATCATTTCCCGAATAATCCGCCGATAACCGACGTTTGGACGAAAATTAATCCCTACCATGATTGGTTATATAATCCAACTATGGCCTAAGACCATGTTTAGCTGCGCTTTTGGCCCTGTGGCCGACGGATTCTTCTTCATTTCTCGTCAAATATTTGCCCAAGTCTGCCTCCTGGCAGTAGAGCTTCTTCCTAGGTATATAGTCGCGAAACTCGACATTTCGGGATATTACAAACGGGAATGACTAAAATACTACTACCGCTTAGACAGACCATTCGCCTATGGTGGTGGACATAAAAAAGAATATCGCATTGTAGAATTTGCTAAACATGTCCTCAGTTAGGTACTTAGCCCTACTCGGAAATCCGTCTTGAATTCAAAATTCGTCTCTTCAATGTTTGTATAATGTGCGGGATTTAATACTTTTTTATCTAGTAGGACGCTATTCAAAACATTATTCACTAAAACACTTTCTTTTCTAAGAATTTCTTTCTCACTGTTTAATGCGGAGAATAGAAATCAACAAGCCAACCACAATGAATGGGGAAAACATTACAACATTATATATCATTCACACTCCTTTCTATTTATCATTTGATTAGGTCTTCTGGTTCAGTAAGGACATTGTAGCAACAAAAACACATAAAGGAGAATTGGCAAATGCAAATTCAATTTAACTTAGGCTGTACGGCAAAGCTGAAAGCCCAAAAGTATCACCCAACATTCAGCGGGACTTAGCGGGAGCGGGTTGTCTAAGCAAAGATGTTAAACAATATGAGACAAACAGCCCTTCTCATACATGGTGGTCCATCCTCAGTGCGAATTGTCCTGGTGGGCTGCGTCTGATGGTTCTTGTCCATGTCTCTTTAAATGGCACCGAAGTACAATTGTGTTTGGCTAAGTGCGGTGCTCTTCTTATGCTCGAATAAAGCCTGAAAGAAAACTGGACGATGGAGGTGTATAGGCGAAGAAACAAAAAAAAAAGACACTCCACTTGAAAACCTAGAGGAAAACATGGATGAGGAATGGCACAAATGCTTAAGGATACAACAATGGAAGCGAAAAACAAACACACACAAGAAAAAGGACTGAAGGGATTATTCGAGGTCATGAACTTTTGTGTTCATGGTTAGAGAGCAGTGTGTGCGATGCGGTGTTTGCTGCTAATCAACCCAAGGTAGGGACAGCTGCTGTTTACATTCGCACTCTACATCTCCCCTACATGCTAGCCGGCCCTCTCAATTACCTCCTTTGTATTTTGGTACTCGATTTGATAGTTAACCAGCAAATTTTCTTTTCTGTTTGTTTGTGTCGCCTTTTCCCCAATCCAGGCTTTTTATGTTTTATGTATTGTGCTTTGCCTTTGTTGGCGGAGTTTACTTGAATATTGTCTCGTGTGTTTCCTTTTTTTTTATTTAATACTTAAAAATCATTTGTTAATTGTTCTACGAGCTAGGGCAAGGTATTTACCCAAGTATCTCTATCTATTGGAGGTATGTGTGTTTGGTAAAAGAAACCTTTATGTTTCCTACAACAATTTATTTTCATGGAAAATTTATCACTATGATGTGGCATGTGAATCTTGAACTATTGCGACTAGGAAATTATTTCTATGGTTCACTATATCCCCTGATGAGGGCAACCAAGTAGGCTGCTAGGAAACGAAAAATGCAAAGAAGACCGAAACTTATTTTTATTGATTTTAAGGATTTTAACCCAGCGACGATTAAAATTGTAGTGACAACTATTGAAAGCACAAGGAGAAATTCTTCTATCTATGAGAGATTAATACTACAACAAAAGAGGCGGCGAATTTTTAAAAATATTAAACATGGCGATGGATACAAAATAATAAATAAACCTTGATTAAGGTTTTTTATTCTTTTACTGCTACACAGAAAAAAATACACCGTTTAAATATTAGGTTTCCTTCTTCAGGGTTGGAACAAATATGGAAATCGATTTTAGGGTTTTCATGATGCCGAAACTCTGCGTGCCAATGGTTAGCATGCCCGCCTTGCATACATTAGGGTGTTGGCATTAAACCTAGTTTCGTCCGAACACCAAAAAGGTTTTTCATTGGGTAGATTCACTCACCTCTGTGATATCATTTCTAAGTATTTCCAGGCTCTCTATATTGCGCTTTCACCCGTTCGAATGATGCGAACACCGTCAGACTACTCGGAAATTCACGTACTGGTCCGGTATCACAATTGGAATTAAGTAGTCAACCACGCCAAAAACAATAATTTCTTTTTCTCGCAAACGAGAATTTTAGACAAAACAAATTCGGTTTCTCATTTTTGCTTTTTCGCTGTAAGGAGGTGATTGGAAGAAAGAGTATATACTTTTTTTGGTTGAAACGTTGTATTCTGTTCCACGGATGTAAAAACAATTTCATAACAGACAAACTCTTAACAAAAAAATTGTTTTTCTTGCTAATTGCTTATTTTCCCTCACATCGTGTTTCTGACATCACGTAGGTTTTTCTTTTAGTTCTTAAGCACCTTTTCCTGTAATACCAAGCTAATGTAGTAGAAATTAATACGATTTTATACATTTTTAACAATGTTTTTATTCCTTTCGTGCCTGGACGGATGAATCGAACCGCGCCATGCACTTTGTTTAAGCCAACACTACTAACCACTGAGCTAATGTACCTGTATGGTTATTCAATAGATATTTTATCCAATAGTTATATTTAGTGTACATGCTTGCGCTCGTAGCGCCCGACGAACCGAATAAACAAAGTTTATTTTACAGAGTAATCAAACATTTAGTTTGCACCGTGGAACAGTGGTTGCCTTACGTGCCGACTATGCCTTGCCAAGGGCTTCGTGGTTCGGATCCCTGCTTCGCACCAAAGTTTTTTTTAGTTTTTTTTTTATCATATATTGCAGATATCGTGCTTGAAGATTTTCTGAAAAAAATGTCTCACATTACATTGTAGTATTAGTAAATTGTTGAACTTAAAAAATGGTGCTCTTGATTAAACAGGACCTAAAGTCAGAAAAGAACAGTGTTTGATTATAACGAAGGACTGTGTTTGGTTGTTCAAAAATAACTTGTTTATGAAAAAATAAAAATTTTGTAACAAACTAATTTTCTTTGGTGATAAACAGTTGAAAATTTTTCGAATGCAATTCAAAAAACTTCTAACAAAAGGAAACAACGTTTTCGGGCTACACGTTTTCCACAACGTTTTTTTCTTTTTGCGTTGGTAAGTTAAAGCAGTGATAATATCGGGTCTGCCACCTATACGTAATCTACAACCTAACTTTAGGTTGTGTTATACTTGATGCGTAAAAACTAACTTATATTTATCGCCCAAAATATATCGTTTATGTACTTTATTTACACAAAAAATAATATTTATTGAAATATTTTCCTAGAACCTTACGGATTAATCGTATGAGCCGAGCAATGCGTGTATAAACATCCACGACATACTTTGGAAATAAGGCGCACGCGAGGTCCGATTTGTATCGCGGACTAATAGCTCCGGCGCCCATGGCTGAGATGACGTTAAAAAAAATTGTATTTGGAACATAACCAAATGGGAAGTTCTGCCCGACCCGTTTGCATTATAGCCCAGACATTGCCCTCCCTACTGATTAGCAGCTTGTTCCCGATTTTGATGACACATGCACTGGCTGATTCAACATTTTTGCGTTCTTATGAGGACATCAAAAAAGATTGGGGTCGATATACATGGATTGAGGTCGAAAATCGAACCGAATTCCGTCGCGGATATCCTTGCCAGAAAGCATATGAAAAATATTAGGTTGTCTATGAATGCTATAATTACTTCGGTGATCAGCCGGTTACAATTTTTTTCGGGAAGTAAATTTCAAAAATTTCTTGGAAAATCTCACATTTTTTATTTGCCGCTCCCCATATAAGCAATGCACAGAGCGTTGCGAAATCACAAAAAACCGGAATTAAATTTTGCCCGCCGACCATTTAGTTAATTTTTTTTCCAGAAGCAGTTTACTTGTTTGAGTCGTTGTACATTATTGACGGCGCCGTTTTGTTGTATAACGTCCAAGAGTAATACTCCGGCAGACAGGTATCATTATTAACACGCAAAACAATGAATTCTTTCTTCCCAAACGGAAATTTTAGACAAACAAAAAGCTTCGTTTCTTATTTGCTTTCGCCTTAAGAAGTGTGTATTTTGAGAAAAGTACTATACTCTTTGGTTGGATTAAACATTATTCTTTTCCGAGGATATAACAACAATTTCATAAGACTAATTAAAAAAAATTTTCTTCTTGCCGCTAATTGCACTTTTTCCTCACCATCTTTCTCACATCATTCGAGGTTTTTTAGTTCTTAACCCTTGTTCCTGGCTAATTACTCAACAAGTGGTAAGAAGAAATTATACGAATTTCTTATAATTTTTTATATAACTTTCGCCTGGACGGGAGAATCGGACAACCGGACGCCATGCCACTTTATGTAAGGCCAACACAGACTAACCAGCTGAGCTATGTACCTTGTTATGGTCGATCAACTAGATATTACTCCATACTAGTCATTATAATTTTATAGTAGCATAGTCTTGCCGGCCGCCCACCAAACTGAATAAACAAGTTTTTATTTCAACAGGAAACAAACATTTAGTTCCTGCGCAACCGTGGAGCAGTGTTGCTACGTCTGACTCTCATTGCAAAGGGTCTAGTCGGGTTCGATCCCTGAGGCTCTCGACCAATAAGTTTTCTTTTTTACATACATATCCACAATATGTTCGGAAGATACCAAAAAATGTTCAACATTACATTGTACGGGTATATTAAATTTTGAACTGTAAAAGTGATGTTTTTATTAAATGACCCAAAATGTCAGGAAAAATGACAGTGTTTGATTTATAAACGAAATGGACTCTGTTGTGTGTGTTTTCAAAAATACACTTTTTTATTGAAAAAATAAAACTTTGTAACAATTACGAAATTTTTTTGGCTGATATATGTTTAAAATTTATCGGAAGCAACTTCAAAAAGACCTCTATACAAAAAGAGAAAAACGTTCTTCGGGTACACGTTTTCCAAACGTTTTTTTTTCTTCGTGTTACAATGTTATAATTTTGATTGGGAGTTCGGTTTCGTTGGCTACCACGCTCGTTTAGTACCACATAAAATTCTACAATGAAAACAAATTGTTGTATGTGGTTTATACCAACAACATGTGATCTGATTATACACCTATTCCAAATTGAACTCTACACCATCCTTTTTGCAGGGAAAATCGGAAAAAATGCAGTTTTTCGAAACCCAAAATTTAAAAGTCAGGAAAATTTGACCGATATAAACCATAATCGGCACCATTTTTGTTGCGGTCTAAAATATGGTTTTCTTTTAACAAAAAATTCTAAAATGGAGATTTCCATTTGAGAGCTCTGTAAGTGGATCATATTGCTCGGAGTTTGTTTTCTCCCATTTAATCCATACTACATTCCTCCCTTTATGGAACGCCTTTTCCACCCGCGCACATTATGGGCACCCTCAAAAGAAACTAAATTCTAAGGCCATCTAAGCTAGAAAATTATAAATGCATGGAACTAAATGCCAAATTAGTCTCTTAAGATTGCTTAAAATGATTACACACATTATGTCCTTGCCAATTGATGTGGGTAGTATAGGATGTCTATTAGCAGAAGTCTTTTATATGGGTTTGGAGATAAAGCCGAAGTAATCTCTAAAACTTCAGTTTCAAAGTTAACCAAAAAAGAAGCAGCCAACACCAAACCAACAGGCCAACTAATAGTTTGGTTAATGTGTTATAAGTCATTATAGCATATGCCTGAACTACCCTTGCCTTCAAAAGTAGGGTTTTTTGTTATAGTTAGACATTCATTCATTCGAATGTAAAGCACCACCCATATCTGTGGAAAAAAAAAAATGTGAATAAAACTTGAACTTGAAATATTAACGAAAGATCTAGAGGAAATAGATGGTCATTTTTGCAGATAAAATTGATGTAGTCCAAACCGAACGAATTAGCTCAAAGATAATTGGTCCGCAGACAGACAGGGAGTATTCAACGAATTTTACCACTTACCTTAACATATGCCGTGAAATGTTTTGGTCGGAGACTTGCGTGGTCTATGATTAGGCCGCAGTCCGGTAGCATAGCCACAAACAAAGGGTCACATCACATCATCACCACGCCGTCCCAACGGCTAGACTTGGTTAACGACTCCCATGAAAGTCCTTGCCATTGGTTGCCCTGTTTATATATTCTTTGGTTATTTTTACTGTCTTTGGATGCATTGCTACAACATTCTTGAGTTCTTTAATTATTTTCTGTTAGGTTAATCTTTCTAAATGGCTCTTGCGACACTATTGCACACACACACACCATACATATATATATGCGTTATAATGGAGTATTAAGGGCTTTTTGATTGCAGGCCTTTTTATATTTGCAGCCATAACAACCTTTTACAACAGATTCGTTATACTTTCCATGAAACTTACTACAGATTTAGTAAGCATTTTACGTATTGCTAAATTAGCTAAGTGCAGGTAATCGAGTGAAGTGTTTCAAGTTATGAAGACACGGGCGCAAAGATGCCATAAATTCAGTTTGATATTTTTAGAATGATATATTTTAAACGGTATCCACATCATTGAAAGTTGTATTAATCAATGCAAGACTGTTTAGTTTTCAGGTCCTTTGTTAACTTGACTTTAATTGGACTCACCCCCCCATACATAGCTGAATGAAATTATTAGTTGCAGTATCCCGCTCGTAGGTGTTTAGAGAGGCATTAACAGCGTTTATCAGATCCCCATGGCAGTCTTATACAGTTACATGAATATTGAAAGCGGTTAGAATATGCTCAAGGATCAACAAGGCTCTTGTTCCTACAGGCGTGGGCTGGATATGTAATGCACGCTAAGCTCAACATTATTTTTATTCTTTGTTTTTTTTTTATAACTTTTCAAAAGCCAAAATGTCGGGACATTCATTCCTAGTTCTGTCTCTTAGCTCAAATGACAAGGACCTACTTTTTCATAGTTGACAGACCGAAACGCCTTCCACATGCAGCTGAAGACGACTTAGAGGAAAGCTTTGAAAGACTCAGAAATCATCACCAGCATTACTGAGAGTGCGGATAATCCAACGCCTGAGAAAACGATCCGCTCATTCGGAAAGTGACAATGGATCAACACAGATATGGGTGGTCAAACATAGAAGAGTCCGATCTCGCTACGAATTATTTAAAAATAGACCATGTGTTGTCAAAACAACAACAGTTCATTGATCTGAAAATCAGTAATTGTGTTAAAATTTTTAACAAAAAAAAAAAAAAAATCCGCTACCTGTGACTCCCGGTGACGAAATCTGTGAACATTATGTTTTTGATCTTTATTTTAGTGAAACGCTCCCCGTTTATTTTGTCACCGTCGTTCACATTTTGGAAACGTAAATTATTTCGTATTAGTGCAATAGGTCGAAATGTTTGTTTGCCCAGGACTTCAAAACTGCTATCGACATTGCTCCCAATAATTCGAGAATTTTATTTTTACTTCCACGGTCCGATGAACACGCAGCGGGACGCAACCATCGAATGTTACGGTCGGCCCACAACCATTACCATCGCGAGCGCGTGTGTAAATTTTCTGACCTCTTGGCAAGTAAACCCTATCAATTTCGGTGCCCATCTTTGCAACGTCTTTTCTTCGCGTAGAAAACTAAAGTTTGACCACTTTCGTGAAGGAGAGAACTCCTTGACGCTTTCGGAGATCTGATTCTTTTTTGTACTGCATGGGAAAGCTCTGCGTTTTGCACTTCAATGGCTTTTATTCCAAGAGATTTTCCAACTATTTTTGGTGACGATGAAGTTTTGTCTTTTTGGGCGCAACTGGAAACACGGCGACGTAATGGCACGGCAATCCATTAGTGAATATTATCTGTGGCGTGTATTCCAGCCAAGTTTTACAGGAACCTCTGAAACGGTTGCACCACGGCCGCACTTAAATTTTGTTCATCGTTGAGACGGTGCTACAGGTTTTGGAGAGGGTTAATCTTGAGATGTGTTAACTATATCAGAACATCCCCAACTACTATCCATGTTATGGAGTTGTCGCGGTTTTGTCAGCAGCGTGGTCCAAGTTTGACGAGGTCTTTCCACCATGCTATA
>PGFW01039887.1:0-10388 GCA_003123925.1 Haematobia irritans | reverse complement strand
AAAGAAGAAGAAGATTAAAGACCATAATAGCCAAACATCATTAACCAAATTTCAGTCGCAATCGGGATGAAATGTGCTTTCTCTAGAGCTCCCGCAACTAAAATCTGGGGATCGTTAAATATGGGGGCTAGGTATATATATTATGTGACGCGATATGGGACCAATTTTTGGCAATGATTTAGAGGCCCTAATATAAACACCAGTACGCACTCGAATTTCAAACCGATCGTAGTTTTGCTCCTTCACGAGGTTCCGGAGGTCAAATCTGGGGATCGGGTTTTATATGGGGGCTATATATATTAATGGACGCGATTTTGGACAAATTTGTTGCATGGTGATGGAGACTATACAACTTAGACCACGTACCAAAATTCAAACCGGATCGGATGAAATTGCCTCTCTTCAACGAGGATTGCGTAAGCAAAATCTGGGATCGTTTATATATGGGGACGTATATCTTATAATGGCCTATAGGACCAAAATTTTTGCATGTTTATTAGAGACCAGATACACTTAACACCAACGTACCGAAATTTCAGCACGAATCGGATTGAAATTTACTTCCTCCAAGAGGCTTCCGGTGGTCAAATCTCATGGAGCGGTTTATATGGGCGCTAATAATATAATTATGACCATATGGACCGCAATTTTGGGAATGGATGTTATATGGACGTATATAAACACACGTCCCGAATTTCAACCAGATCGAGTAGCTCTCTTCAAGAGGTTCCGGAGCTGTCAAATCTGGGATCGGTCTTATATGGGGGCTATTAGTTTATAAATTATGGACCGATTGGAATCAGGTTTTAATAAAAATCTACAATTAAATTGAAATTGATTTCAAGTAATTATTTTTATAGTGAACGAAAGTAAATCAACAAAAAAACACACCTCACGAACAATGTTTCCAATTAAAGTCTAATGAGTATCAGAAATTATTTCATAAAAATTTAATGAATTTTTTTAAATATTTCTAGTTTCATTAAAAAAAATCAAAAATCACGTAGTTCATTAATTTTGTAATTGGATCAACTAATTTTTTTAATTGTCTTCCTAACTGATTTTCAATTAATTTTTAATTGATACTAATAATTTCTGTGATTGAATACATTTCAAATAATAAACTTAAATGAGGTCGAATTAATTTTCGTGAATTAGAAACAGAAAAAGAAGTTTGGTGTTGCGCAAAATAGAATTGCATTAATTAATTTTTTAATTGGATGTCAATTAATGGTTAATTGTCTTCTGGTGATGAATACGTAATCACTTCCGTGAGGATAGAAATATTCAATATAAAACGAATTGGATACTTTAATTTAGTGATATAAGCAAGAAATGATTTTTTTGTGTATATGAGATCATCGTAAACTTCATGCTCCTGTCTTTGACATACAAAAACAGGAATTGAATAATATATATAATGTGGCATATATAAAATTATCACAACATAACAAAGACCACAAGGGTCTGCTTTCCAGTGATGATGCTAAAGCAATGGTAAATGGGTCAACAAATAGGAAGCTATTCTACATTTATATCTAAGGTTAATCATCCTTATGAAAATAGAAAGACAGAGAGAGGAGGAGAGGCGATATTGAACCATACAAACATCGATTGCACATTAATATTGCATTACAAAGACCATGACTAAAGAAGGTAATAAATCTAAAATTATACCCAATTACGCCTCAAAGGAGAAAATAATAATATTCGTAATATTCCCCATTACGCATTATGGCGTATGACACATAAATTAATGCGCTACTTTAGGCAATATATGATTAACTGTTTTTTCCTAAAGTACATTATTATCAGCCACGTTGTAAATATAGCGTTATGCTATAGATTTTGCATAAAAAACCTTAATTGGCATTTCCAAGAATTTTTATCTTTTGGAGATGACCAGCAGATATACAATAACACAAAAAAAATATTCTTTATATGAACTTAATTGGCCATAAGATATCGATTTAAAATTTATGTCTTTGCCAATAGGGATAAATAACATGATTTTGGGAATTGACAATTTGTGCAGTGGAATAAAATGGATTAATTGCTTGCCATTTTCAAGTTTTTAATGGTAATCAATGGTCTTAGGTCAGAAAAACAAACATTTTTTTATGGAAATATAAATCGACCAATAGTTGAAAAATAAGAAAAAACAATTTAAATTGAATATAGCAAATGTTGAAGTTTTGTGGGATTCAGCTGTATGTGGTTCAGACAGAATAGGCAAGCTTAACGCTGATTGCTTTATGGAAATTTTGGTGTTAAAACTTCGAAGTTACAATGTTCATTTTTAAATTTAAATAATAATTTCCTTTGGAAATGTGCAAATGTTTTTTTTTCAATAATAACAGTTTCGTTACATAAAGGAGAGGAAGAAAAATCGGTAAGCTTAATAATATTAGAAAAACCGTTGCATACATATTAGGAAAACCTCTAACATGGCTTATGCATTAGAATTTTTGATGAGAAAACTGGTACCTAACTTATAGCTTGAAATTATCATTTCATTTTTATTAATTCATCCTATGGATATTTAAAAAATCCTTACAGACTAGGCTTACATCTAAAAATTATATTAAATTTAATTTTCAATTAGAAAACAAGTGAAGTAAAGTAAGAAAGTCGGGGCGTTGCGCGACTATATCATCAAACACTCCCATGCTGAATTAGTTAACTGTTGTTTCGTGGGGTAGAAAGTGTATAGGATTGGGAAGATAACGCCATCATTTCCCATTAAGTGGCACGTAGTTATGGGAGTTTTATCACAATCTGAACCAAGAAAATGTTCTGATAATTAGAAAGCTATCAGTTGATATCTGACCTACAGAATTTTTCGTTTTTTTGAGACAAGCAAAATTTGTTTGGCTTAAATTGCTGTCAAAGCCATTTTCGAGAGACCGAAATTAATATCTTCTTAAAGCTTTTAAATGTTTGATTTAAAAAAATGATACGCTACACAGAAAAAAATTTCACCAAAAATATTTCCAATTAAAAAGTAATTGAAGTTGAAAATTTTTTCAAATTAATAAATTAAATTGATACAATTAACTTTAATACATGATAGAAACATTAAGTTAACTTAAGTCAATGATTCGAAATTTTTAAAATGTTTATTAAAAATTAAATTGATACAATTAAACTTTTAATCAATTCGAAGACTAAGTCAGTTTAAAAAAATGCTGATTTTTTTTACTTTTTTAATTAAAAATGTATTTCAAACATCATTTGTGTAATTCTCAATAAAACTCTAAGCAATCTGAACTAAGTAATTAAAAATAGTTACCTTTTAATTTAATAAAATTAATTGCGTTTTGCAATCAACATCAATTAATTGTTAATTGAATCATTAAAAAATTAAATTGAATTTGCTGAAAAAATTCATAAATTTTGTTAATACAAGAATTTTTTATGGCCCTAATTAAAACTGGTGATTGATACTATCATTTTCGTGATTGAAGACATTTCATTAAACAAAAAATTATTGGATCAATTAATTTGTGAAGTTGAATCAAGGTAAAAAATTTTTTGTGTGTACTTATAGGCTGAATTTTCGAAGGCCTATTAGAGCTTTAATCACAATTGTTTAAGTAAAGTTCGATGACCAATATTTTTATGAATATAACTTCAAGAAACGCTTTTATCAAAGATTGTTTATAAATTTTTTTAAACACAAAGGGAGTCCTACTTATAGGCTGAAATTTTGAAAATCTATCCTAATTTACAATTCGATTTTGATTTAAATAATAATTTAATGTTCGAACCCACACTGCAAATACTTTTCAAACAATGTTTCGTCACACAAAAAAATCTGTACGCGCATTTACATTAAAAAAAATGCATACTTGTAGGCTTATTTTTAAAAAATTTTATACTTTATTCTGTTCTGCCCTCAATTGTTTTTGAGACTAAGCAAAATTTATTCCGATAAATTGGCTGTTGTCAATAAAAAGTTCGAGAGACAAATAAACTAATGTCTTGAACTTTTAACATTTTGATGAAAAAAATGGCTGCCTACTTATAAGGCTGAAAAATTCGAGCTTTAATCAGCAGTTTGTTTAAGTCACAGTTCGATGAAATATTTTATGGAATATAAACTTAAAAACCTCTTTTATCAAAATAGTTGTTTATAATTTTAAAACTCGAGTGGCTTCATTTGGTTTCGCAAAAAATTGCCTATATCTGGGATGACTCATAAAGCTATATATGAAAGCTATACTAGCTAGTTTGATCATAAATACATTTTAGTTTTAGCGTTGTGTGTGGAAAAAAATTACAAAATTGTATTGCCTTTCTTTAGTCTTAACAACATCACAGATAAAAATCATGATTTTAACTAATTTTATTGCAAAAAAAAAATATTTTTTTTGTAGTTACAATTTTAATTTTTCTTTTTTAAAATCTTCTTTAAAATCTTCCTACGAATGAGTTGTTGGAAGATAACTTCAAAAAGCGCTTTTATCAAAAGAGTTATTTCTCATTTGTTTACACTCAAAGCTGGGAGCCCTAACTTATAGGCGTGAGAAATTTAGAAAATCCTATCCTAATTTTAATCAAGTCGAATATTTGTTTTAAATAATAATTGTTTTGGCAATACAACTGAAAATTCTATTTTCAACAATGTTCGCACACAAAAAAAATCTGTACAATTCAACATTAAAAAAATGCATACGTGTTAGGCTTATTTTTTACAACTTTGTACTTTATTGTCTGTTTGCCTAAAATTTCGTTTTGAGACAAGCAAAGAATTTGTTTGCTTAAATTGCTGGTTCAAAACAGTTTCGATGAGACAAAAAATATTTCTCTTAAAGCTTTTAAATTTGTTGAAAAAATGTGGCCATACTTAATAGGCTTAAATTTTCAGTTTTAATCAGTCAGTTTTGTGTAAGTTCACAGTTACCGATGAAATTTTTTATGGACTATAAACTTAAAACCTCTTTATCAAAATAGTTTGTTTATCATTTTGTTAAACTAGAGGTGGCTTAAATTTGTTTTGGAAAAAAAATCCCAATATAACTGCGATAAAGCTTCATAAAGCCTATATATGAAATAGATATTATATATTTGATATAATAAAATTTTATATTTTAGCATTGTTGTGGAAGAAAAATTTAGAAAATTTATGCCTCTTTAGTCCTTACACATACATCATAAAAAATCACTTGAATTTATTTAATTTTATTGCAAAAAAAAAATTATTTTGTTTGTAGTTAAATTTTATTATTTGTTTCTAAAAATTCTTTAAGATCTTATTATATATTATATTGTTTGGAAGATCAACTTCAAAAACTGCTTTTATCAAAAGATTATTTATCATATTTGACACTCAAAGTGGAGCCCCTTATAGCTGAATTTTCGCCAATTCTGTTCCTAATTTTTTATCAAATTTTCATATTTATTTTAAATAATAATTATTTGCAATACAAACTGAAAAATATTTCCAAACAATTTTCGGTAACACAAAAAAAAAAAATTCTGTACACATTTATATTAAAAAAGTGCATACTTGTAGGCTTATTTTTTAAAAACTTTATACTTTATTCTGTATTGCCTCAAATTTCGTTTTTGAGACAAGCTAAATTATTTGCTTAAATATTGCTGTTCACAACAGTTTTGAGAGACAAAATAAATATTTCTATAAGCTTTTAAATTTGATCGGCAAAACATGGTCCTTACTATATGGCTGGAAAGTTTCCAAAACACCTATTAGAGCTTTAATCTGTAGTTGTTTAAGTTCCACAGTTCGATAAAATTTTGTATGGAAAATACAAACTGGCTGATTTTTAGTGGTGGTTTATTGTTGTTCTTCTAGCTTGGTTTTGTTGTTTTATGCCCTGTGCGCCGATGCTTGGACCATATTCACTTTTGTTTTTTTAGTGTTTTTCCTCTCTTTTTTCTGGTGAGGTTTTTGTTTTTTTGTCAAAACCTCTTTTATCACAAAGAGTTGTTTTATATTTTTTTTTTAACTCGAGGTGGCTAAATTTGGGGGTTTTTTTCGGAAAAATTGCCTATATCTGGAAGAGCTTCATAAATCTATTTTGTATGAAAGTAGATATCATAGTTTGATATAAAATTTATTTTTAGTGTTTATTTTTGAGAGAAAAAAATTACAAAATCTTATTGCCTTTCTTAAGCCGCATACACAATACAGAAGAAAGTCACTAAATTTAACTTATTTTACTTGCAAAAAATTATTTGTTTGTAGTTAAATTATTATTATTTTTGTCCTAAAAATCTTCTTAAGTCTTCCTATGAATCATCGTTTGAAAGATGCAATTTAAAAACCGCTTATTGTATAAAGAGTTGTATAAATTATATTTTTTAACTAGAACTGGAACTCAAAAGTGGAAGCCTACTTATACGGCTGAAAATTTCGAAATCTATTCCTCTAATTTACGCATTTCACTCAAAAAAATCTGTATCTGAATTACATTAAAAAAAATTGCATACGTGATTTTTAAAAAACTTTGTATTGTTGTATTTACTTTTTTAAAAAAACCTTTGTACTTTATTCTGTTTGCAACTAAAATTTCGTTTTTTTGAGACAAGAAATTAATTTGTTTGCTTAAAATGCTGTTCAAACAGTTTTTCGAGAACAAAACAATATCTTCTAAAGCTTTTAAATTTATTGATGAAAAAAATTGTATCTTATAGGCTTAAATTTTCGGAGTTTTATATCAGCAGTTTGTGTAAGTCACAGTTCGATGAATTTTAATGAATATAAACTTCAAAAACCTCTTTTATCAAAAATAGTTGTTATAATTTTAAAAAGAGAAAAAAATTACTAAATTGTATTGCCTTTCTTATCTTACACTATACAGATAAAAATCATTGAATTTTACTTAATTTATTGCTAAAAAAAATATCTTTTGTGTTAAAAATTTATATTTTTTTTCAAAAATTCTCTTAAATCTTCCAATGCATATTGCTTGGAAGATCACTTCAAAAAAAGGCTTTTATCAAAAGAGAGTTATTTATCAGTTTTTGACACTCAAAGGGAGCCTGACTTATTAGCTGATTTTCGCAATCTACATCACTAAATTTATCAATTTTCATATTTGATATAAATAGATAATTCATTTGCAATACAAACACAAACTTCTTTTTCCAACAATGTTCGTCATAAGAAAAAATTCATGTTACGTATACATTAAAAAAAGTTGCATACTTGAAGGCTTTAATTTTTTAAAGTTAACTTTCTACTATAATCTTGTATGCCTATAAATTTCGGTTTTGAGGCACGCAAATTTTTTTGGCTGAAATTGCTGTTTAAAACAGTTTCGAGAATCAAAATAAATATCGTCTTAAGCTTTTTAAATTTTGATGAAAAACATGGTGCCTACTTATAGGCTGAAATTTTCCAAATCTATTAGAGCTTTAATCATCAGTTTGTTTAAGTCACAGTTCGATGAAATATTTTATGGAGGATAAACTTTTATGGAGGATGCCTCGTTCTTGAGGCACGCAAATATTTTTTGCTTAAATTGCTATTTAAAACAGTTTCGAGAATCAAAATAAATATCTTCTTAAAGCTTTTAAATTTTGATGAAAAACATGGTGCCTACTTATAGGCTGACATTTTCGAAACCTATTAGAGCTTTAATCAGCAGTTTGTTTAAGTCACAGTTCGATGAAATATTTTATGGAGGATACATTTCAAAACCTCTTTTATCAAAAGTTGCTTAAATTTTGTTTTGGAACAAAATTCCCTATATCTGGGATGAGCTTTATAAAAAGCTATTTATGAAAGTAGAATACCATAGTTTCAATATATAAAACTTATTTTTCGTAGAGAAAAAAAAATTTTAGAAAATTTTATTGCCTACCTTGTCTTACAAAATTTTAAATTTTACTTAATTTTATTACAAAAAAAAATATATGTTTGTAGTTAATTTTTTTTTTATTTTTTTTTCTCTAAAAATCATCTATAAATTATTTGTTTGTAGTTAAATTTTATTATTTTTGTTCTCTAAAAATCTTCTATAAATCTTTCCATTGTTGAATTTACTTTCATCGTTAATATTTTTTGCAAATATAACTGAAATTTTATGTTTTCACTTACAAACTAACGTTGAAATGGATTTTTATGAAAATAAAATATTTACAAAATAACTCCTACGAAAATCATATAATCCATATAACTTAAAAAAAATATCAAAAATAAATATAAAATTGTATTGTCTAAAAAAATATATATTCAACAATTTTTCATTCCGTTGGACTATTAAAAACACACTATGGTATGTGTTTTGATTTTAAATGTATTGCCTACTTTCAGGATGATAAGAATTTATTTGAAGGGGGTATATTTGGAATCAATTCAATCGAATATATATTTCATTACAAAATATTTTAGATTGCTATGCCCTAAATTATTTTTTTTTTATGTATTACATTTCTTGATATTTTTCTGGGGGAGTAAAAAGACAAAAAGAGATCAATGTTTTCTGTTGTCGTTTTTTTGTTTGTATTTTATTTTCTAAAATAATATTTCTTACAATGTAATCAGTAAAAGGGTCCATAAATACCACATCAACGTCAACATCTTATAGGCTGGATTTTTGTTTTTGTTTTTGTAGCCCTACCGGCTTTCATAAGGAAGGCATTTTTCGTCATCATCAGCATCAATTGGCTTGTAACTGCTGGTTCGTTCTAAGCCATTTTTATGGCATTTATTACATTTTCTTTTCCTTATCACAGTTACTTGTATCTGTGGCTAAAGTCATAAAAATATAAATATTCCTATCAATGTCTTTGGGAGGAAATGATGATGACGATTATTTTTTTTTTATTAAAAAAAAAACGAAACACACAGAAGAAAAATTAGGTTTGGGGGCGAAGATACTTATAAAAAAGGTGATAGAGAAGATTTGCGTTGAAGAATTTATTTATTTGTATAAAGTATTTCATTAAAATATTTATATATTTATTCTTTTGTTTTATATAAATATTTTTAGTTACTTGAGAGAATATAGGTAAATATAAGAGAATCTTTGGAAGAGGCTAATAATCAATTGAAATCTTTTTTTCCTTTTTCCCTATGAAGCCTAGAAATAGGCTATGATAATTTTTCATTGCTTTACAATTTTCTCTCTTTCACTCTCGTTCTAATATTCATTTGTAGTGTTTACATTTAACAGTAAATTCTTGCCTTATACATTTTTTGTTTTTGCAAAATAGTTTAGTATTGCCATTGAAATTGCTCTCAAGATATTAGTGTCATTATTTGTGAATGAAGAAGAGGAAGAAGAAAATTTCATATTCGATTCGATGACAATAGCAAAAGCCTTTTTTTCTGCCCCCTCATCTGTGACCAACGTTAATTTCCTTTTCTTATCATTCATGCTAAAAGTTCAAGAAGGCATCAATTGATGCCTGATTGTGGGTGGTCCAATTTTCATCTTTGGTCTGCCTGGTTATTTATTGCGTGTGACCGACCAAATGGAAAATACTATTTGTATCCTGGGAGTCGTAAACACAAATGCTTTTCTATTTCATGATACCACAAGAAGTGGCCCATAACTACAAGTAGTTGGAGAATTTCACAAATACATGTCCCGAGAACTGGAGAAACATTTGGAAAGAACGTGCCCATGAATGAAGAAGCTATTGTGGAAATTGCTTGGCACAAATAATCCATTTGTGTATTCTCTCCTTTGTATCTCTCGTTCTGGCACTAAAAACTATATATATTTCATATACACGCTATTTCTGGTAATAATTTTAAATTATAAAGGAAATTGGTTTTCTCAACAACACTGGTAAAATGCCGTAATGCCTTAACCACACATACATATATGGGCTATGACTAAGGGAAAATATTTGTTTTGTGCCTTTATTTGAAAATTATCTCTTTGAGAAAAAAAAAAACACAATTAAAATTTTCTATTTTGTTTTAAAAATCTTCTTGATCTTTGGGGGATAATTTTTGTTTTGCATTAATTTTAACGCGAATTCATTTGGAAACATTATCATAATATATGACTTACTTTATAAAGTTTTTTACTGGTAGTATACTTTTAGGCTGAAATCACGAATTTAGGATAAGCTCCTAAAAAGGAGTAGAGAAAAATGTTTACAGCTAAAAGCTATAAGAAATATCTTAATTGTATAAGCGTTAATAAATTAAGTGAAAATATATATGTAAGAGAATCCTTACTCCTCCGATTAGAATGAGAACATTAGAAATTACATTACAGAGAAAAATGACTTGAGCAACTTAATTAAGAGATTCAGTTTAGTGATAATCTATAAAATATTTACTTTGTGAAATACAAATATTGCATAGAAAAAAAACGAAATAAAATAATTTTATTTGAAAGATTTATATGATGGTAAGGGACTATTGCCTACTTTTAGGCTATGTCGTTTAATACGCTATA
>PGFW01039886.1:29525-40202 GCA_003123925.1 Haematobia irritans | reverse complement strand
TAGTTAGGTTAAGTATAGTGGCAGCCCGATATTTCAGGCTCACTTAAGACTATTCAGTCCATTGTGATACCACAGTGGTGAACTTCTCTCTTATCACTGAGTGCTGCCCGATTCTATGTTAAGCTCAATGACAAGAGACCTCCTTTTTATAGCCGATCCGAACGGCGTTCCACATTGCAGTGAAACTACTTAGAGAAACTTTGAAACACTCAGAAATGTCACTAGCATTACTGAGGTGGGATAATCCACCGCTGAAAAACTATTTGGCGTTTGGTCGAAACTGGGTTTGAACCACGACCCTGTGTATGCAAGGCCGGGCATGCTAACCTTGCATCTAAGGGTGGCTCCATATTGTAGGAACCCCGAGATATCATAGATACATTGAACCAAAGTTCACTAAATACATGAGGGGAATATTAGGTTGGGTGGCAGCCCGATGTATCAGGCTCACTTAGACTATTCAGTCCATTGTGATATCACATTGGTGAACTTCTCTCTTATCACTGAGTGCTGCCCGATTACATTTTAAGCTCAATGACAAGGGACCTCCTTTTTATAGCCGAGTCCGAACGGCGTTTCACATTCCAGTGAAACCACTTAGAGAAGCTATGAAACCCTCAGAATTGCACCAGCATTACTGAGGTGGGATAATCCACAGGAATCGAACCCACGACCTTGTTTATGCAAGGCGAGCATGCTAACCATTGCACCACGGTGGGAATATTAATCAAAAACGGGAGATACATATGAATAGAAGCTATACCTAGATCTCCAGCGATTAGGGGTTTCTTTTTCCCGGACTTTTTCCATTCCCGGGAAAACGGGAATTTTTTCGAATTTACCGGGATTCCGGTCAAAGGGAAACCAACTTTGATGGTGTATACATTTGAATAAATTAGAAATCGGTTATAAGGTGCTGTCTGGACAACTGACAATATATATAATGTTGATCTCTTACATGAAACCTACCAGCGACATACCTGAACTTGAGTAAAAAATCCCGAATACTCAATATCATGAGGATAGGATAAAAATTGTCTATTTACATTGGGAAAATATTTAGATGGAGCGATGGACAAGCGAAATAGATTCTGGAGTGATTCTGGCTTGATCAGTTCTTATAATGTGGGCACTCACATATAGAGGGTTTCGGCTATCGTACCCAAATACCGAATACTTTAAAAAATTAAACTGCCAGACACAAATTGATTGTATAGGTTTTTATTAATTCAATAACGACTAAATAAACAGATTTAAATAAAAACAAGTATGGAAAGTCTAAAGTCGGGCGGGGCCCTGCACCACTTTGTAGATCTAAATTTTCGATACCATATCACATCCGTCAAATGTGTTGGGGGCTATATATAAAGGTTTGTCCCAAATACATACAATTAAGTATCACTCGATCTGGACAGAATTTGATAGACTTCTTCTATAGACTCAAAATTTAAGTCGGCTAATGCACAGGGTGGAACACACTGTTAGTAAAAAAATATGGGAAACATTAAATCTGAAGCAATTTTAAAGAACCTTCGCAAAAGTTCTATTTATTATTTATCGCTCGATAATATATGTATAAGAAAATCAGAGTCATTTTTACAACTTTTTCAACTAAGCGAGTGGCGATTTATATAAGGTAAAATTTTGGTATTTTTGAATCATTTTTGCTCGAATATCAGAAAAAATATAATATGGTAGCTATTATCTAAATCTGAACCGATTCAACCAAATTTGGCACGCATAGCTACAATGCTAATTCTACTCATTGTGCAAAATTTCAACTAAATCGGAGTAAAATTGGCCTCTGTGGTCATATGAGTGTAAATCGGGCGAAAGCTATATATGGGAGCTATATCTAAATCTGAACCGATTTCAACCAAATTTGGCACGCATAGCTACAATGCTAATTCTACTCCCTGTGCAAAATTTCAACCAAATTGGGGTAAAACTCTGGCTTCTGGGACCTTATTAGTCCATATCGGGCGAAAGATATATATGGGAGCTATATTCTAAATTGAACCGATTTCAATAAAATTTGGCGACAACTTGCATATAGTACTAGTTGTTTCTTCTTTGCACAATTTTAAGCAAATTAGGGTAAAACTCTGGCTTCTGGGCATATAAGTCCATATCGGGCGAAATAATATATATGGGAGGCTATATCTAAATCTGAACCGATTTCTTCCAACAATCAATTAGGGATCTATTTTGAGCCAAAACAACATACTTGTTGCAAATTTGAAGTCGATTGACTAAAACTGCGACCTAGACTTTGATTACGAAATGTGTTCACGGACAGACGGACATGGCTATATCGACACAGGAGCCCCACCCTGAAGTATTTTGCAAAGACACCATGTGTCTATCTCGTCTCCTTCTGGGTGTCAAAACATATGCACTAACTTATAATACCCTGTTCCACAGTGTGGCGCAGGGTATAAAAAGGCCACCATCACCTCCTCTAGTAAAGGCTAATGGACTGATCCTCCCATGCTGTGATTGTAATTGACAAAGAGTGTTGGCATTTGGAAGTCCACCTGCTCCCTCCGATACTTGCACGACCTAGTGGATGTATATGATCAAAATTGGTTCCTGATATATGATAAAATTTATTACTGATTTGCCCATTGTCCCCAAATGGTGACGGTCCGATAAAACATTGCCTGGTAGTGAAATTTTAAACTTTTATATTACAATAAACTTCCCAGTTTTATCTACATACAATCGAGATATTATATGCGAAGAATTATAGATTTTAGATCACTTGGTACACGTAAAACAATTGAAAATATTTTACGAAAGTTATCCGTATCAATAACAAGAATAGAACGCACTGAATATGACACTCTTTTATCAGATACGACCACGTGTCTTTGTTTATAGATCAGATGCTGTCATAAGTGTATTTACAATGACAAAAATAACGGAAAGAGAAGTTCATCAATGTGGTATCACAATGGACTGAATAGTCTATGTGAGCCTGATACATCGGGCTGCCACTACCTAACCTAACCTAAGAACGGGAAGCTCATAGTTGTATGACTTTAAACTGGTATCCTCATATGGGGACAGAGGGCGGCAACGGGATAAAGTGTATAGTCAGCAAAGAAGTTTTATAAAAACGAATGCCATGAAATCGTTAACGATCTGTTTTTAACAGTGTACTTGAAATACGAGTATGTAGACAAAATGTACACGCTCTGTGGAGGTTTGTTTGGAAGAAAAGTGTAGCCATCAAGGCACAAGCAACGCATACAGTCAAGCAGTTCTATATTAGTTATTGGGCACACACTAGCCGATGTAAATAAACAAACTGTGTTTAAAGAAACGAATCACAATATCGGCCCTTCTCATACAAACGACGTATCAAATACAACCTAGTAGTAAGACGGAAATAGTGGCAATTTTCCATATTATATTCTAATAAATTTTCGTCAGATTTCAAACGAATGTTCACATTGGAAAAATTGTACTCATGAACCACACAAAATGAGTCTTATATGTCTGAAAAAAGCATTAAGAACAGTGTTTTTTATTAAACGGAAATGGACTATTATTTTGCCAATAAAAAGTATTGTTTTATTGCGAAAATAAAAAGTTTGTAAAGAAAAAATTTTGTTGATGATAAAAGTTTGGAAACTTACATCTTGCAGTAGTTTCAGTCGTCTGATCGGAAGTTTATTTCTACGAGCGGACGGAAAAAACAATACTGTTTTTCAAATGTTTGGGTGTACAAATTATATGTTTGGTAGCTCAAATTTTTAACACAATATGTCAGCTCAAGCATATAATGTTCATAACAGCATACATGTTGGGACATATAACATATGTTATATATGGTAGAACATATCATGTTGGGACATAAAATGTTTGTAAATATAATATGTTAGATGCAAACATAATTAATTTTGGAAAATTAGAAAGAGAGACCTAGAGAGTAAGCTGCATAGTAAAATAATGGAAGTAACCAATTGGCGCCTAAAAATATATCACAACAAAGAAAATTTCATAAAATTTTTTACTACAGTGTATGCCCTAAGGTGAAACATAATATTTTGAACAGATAAGACAATATTTGTTTGGACCAACAATCCGAGACTTTTTCTATAGAAAAATCTCACCGACACTTTTCTATGAAAAAGTCTCACCGCACTTTTTCTATGGAAAAAGTCTCAACGACATGAATTTCGGAATATTGCTGTGATTACATACACATGTAGAAAAAATATCGCATTTTTCTCTAAGTGATTTTAGATTTTCATTTGTACTAGAGTTATGATACATTTGAATTAATAACAAATTGACTAAAACAATGCCATTGTATCACTGCTAACCCTTATTTTCTCTCAGTGTAATTGACTAATTTTCTCATCCAGTTTAGCCCCCCAAAACAAAGGCTATAGCTTCAAATGCTCGCATTAACGAAATGGGGAATAACCGCTTGTCGTTATCTGTTCTATTCTACTCATCGAGATAGTATTCGAGCGAATACACGCGTTCACGGTACTACAGGTTCCCCCCACAAATGCAAAATAATTGTAGAAGCCCTAACTAAAAACATTGACGACATTTTCATTCCAACGCATTTCTCACGCAGTGATCAGAGTCTGCTTGACTGAAGGTTTAGTTGAGATTTCCGATTCACATTGGCATTAGAGCAATAATCTGCAGACACAGAAAACGAAAAAAAAATTAATATAAAACTAATCCCAAATCCAGCAGCAAGAGCAAAGAAAACCTTTGTGATCTAAAATAACACCATTCCCAATACGCGGACTACTAAACAGCCTAATATTTTTCTTTTGTTTTTTTTTCTCTAAATCACTGTGGATTATAAATATAATAAAAAAATTAGCACTAATTGAACATCTTTAGAAGATTGCAAGAAACAAACTGATAAGTCACCCACTGATTTAACGCCGAAAGGATTAAAACCAAAGGCAATCATGTGTAAGGAATATCGTCAAAGGGGTTAAGTGAAAACTTTTGTGTTGTTTTCCGCTTCGTCTTGAAAGAATTCTCACAATCATGGAAAACTCTGGACAGTTTTCAAAAAACAATATAAGATTCCATGGAAATAAGAGGACTTTATTACGACAACACTGTCTGTTGCATAAAGTTTATGCTCGACAGACCAACAAGAGGAGGAAGGGAGCGCAAATATCGACTGACATCATTTCGTTGAATAATCCTATGATTTTTCATGACGATAATTTATCTGGATAAATTGCAGTTTTTGGAATGAATGTCTGTTTATCTTGTTGTTGCTTAGTCAATTTGACGATTCAATTTTCTCCAACCAGAACAATAAATAATATAAAGGCCTATTAGCCTACAGTTCACACACACACAACGCAATCAGCAACAATGATGGACTGTAAGCTGCGAGAAAAAAAAACAAAAGTATGAACAAAATGTATTGTGATGGACAATATCCGCAAAGCGTCCATGTCCATGAGAGCTAAATATTCTTTGTTGCAGTGGATAAATCTTCGACGAAATGCTAACATCTAGGACGACAAATGGTGTTAGTTAGCAGTTTTTGTTTTGAATTTTATTTAAAAGAATAATTATTATATATTAATAATCTAGAAGCGTGAGTCTCATAGATATGTAAAAATCCAAGTCGTTAACAAGACAAATTATGACCAGCCAGGACATACCTTTGTATAAAATTTGTTTGTCAGAAAAGAAATTATTTTTTTTTTTGAGTTGGTAATTGATCTTTTTTTTTCAAATAAAGTTTTTTCATATTTTTACCCGGCATTCAAATACATATGTACATTCTAGCACAAGTGCTTGTGCGGTACTTTCTAGTTTAATATGCGGATGTTATACTTTCCTAAAAAAATAAATTTTATTTATTTTACACAGCTATTAGCAGACGGACTTACGAAAAAATATAACTTAGAAGATCATTAATCAAATATCAATTTATTAATTTAAAATTGCGGCCATTATGGACCACAGCAAACTCAGTAGAGACTTCGTTTTTTTTTTCACTTAAGGACAAAATTATGGAAATATATGGGAATTTCTTTTGCACCCGCCTAAACTAGTGTTTTATTAAGCGATGAATATCAAAATTATATTGGCATTATCAGGATGTTTTTTGTACCGTCAAAAAAACGAACACTTTCACTTATATCAAATTAAAAATAAAAAAATATTTACTTTCAAGAACAAAATGTATGATACATATAACAAATTATTAACAACCACAGCAAAAAAGATTATCGTCGCCAAAAATAGTATGAAAATCTTCTTTTTGGATCCGGAAGGTGCGCCATAAATTGACGCAGATAGCGATGTAATTATACAGTGGGCTTGCATATGACAGAAGTCTCGCATTTCAATAGCCGTTGCACTGATTTGATTCACTTACATTGGTGTGATCGAATTCAATGTTTTGGATGTAAAGTATTAAGAAACACGAACCTATATAATGTGGGCTCTTGAAAAGATAGTTTTTAATAGGCTCAAAATCGTCCTCATCTGGATAATATCACAATGGTCACGAATTTACAGAATTTTGGTTCTACCAAATCAAGTTTGTTGCGAAACAAAGTAAAAAATGTAAAAATATATTTTACCTTCTTACCGTATTCACACTACATTCCAAACTCCACTTGAACTACCATGCAAGAAAAGAGAATGAAAATGTTCTTTTTGGCGTCATAAAATGAGTGAAAATTGGCGCAGAGAGCAGATGAATTTAAACATGGCTTCTAACGCTTGTCTGAAACTTTCTGACTTCAAAATTTCAGAAATTCAGCAATTTGTGTTGCATGTATTTTGCATTTTTTCGAATGAGTAATTTGTATCACTTTATTCATTCTTTCTTGTTCTTAACCTATTTGAAACAAAAAAAAGTTATAAATTCCCATTAAAAATGCACAAAAGCGAGCGTTATAAAAATCGAATTTAAAAAATTTCCTTTTATAAAATAAAAACATATTTTTGGAGGACATTTTTGGAAGTGGTTTTCAAGTAGTGCTTTATAGAATAAAAACAAAATTCATAACTTCCAAATTTTGCTGGTCACAATCGGGGTCATTTACCATTATCAAAGAAGAAGGTATATTCAATTACTCGTTACTACCTAATGTCTGAGTATTATTAACCTAGCAATAGAATCCTTTTTTAGAATTTCTAAAATGTCCAAGAGTGATCCACTACCACAAATTTTTTTATCTAGTGTTAATATATTATTTTTAGTTGAAAATCCATTACGCAAACTTCTTTACACAGACTCGTAAAGGTCTTATCAGTGACAACTTCACTCTATATGGTATACGCGATTGATTATTTAATCTGGGTGATAAATCCCAAAAATTGAAACTATCCATAAACTATTAATCCAGTAAACTATAATTTGCATTTTTGTTGGCGTTATCAATTGATTGTCGCATCTCACATTTCGCGATTTGTTTTTTGACGTTAATTGATAGAGTATTTTTTAATCTTACTTAAGAATTAGTAAACATGGTAGTGGGAAACTGTTTTTTATGAAGTTATTCTGTTCTCAAAGATAAGAAATACCCGATAGCATTTATTCGTTATTAGTTATCATCCGTTGGATTGATTGCATTCTTGAATTTATCGTATCCAAACGCGTTGCCTTGGGTAACGGTCGGATGATACCCTGACTAGACGGGATACTTGATTGCGCGCATTCTACTAATTTCTGTCTGTTCGCTACTGACAAAAACAACGTACAAACCAGTAATACCCGTATTCAAACCAATTTCTCGACTTAATCACAAGCATATTTTGTGGTAGTATTTTGCATCTATCGGCTTGATTACAATGTCGGCTTTTCGGCAGAAAGTTAGTCATCTTTGTTTATATTAAATATATTTTGTTAATGCCATTGGCTCGTAACTAGAGGGATCTTATGGGTTTGCCATTCTCCCTTTCACAAATACGTGCAGTATTCCTTCAAACTATGAATAAAACATGCTTGTATAATAACTCAGTGTTCGTTCCCATTACGTCGAATGGATTTTTTTCTTTCTACACCCCATAGAAAAATCATGAACGTCGTGGTCATTTTGAAACGATCCGTTCATGAAAGTGGAATCAACACACATTGGTTGTCAAACTGGAGAACAGATGGGGACAATCTGGACAACGTAAAAATACACCATAAGTTTTCAAAACAACAAACCCAGCGTTCAATTGAATCTTGAACTAAACGTAAATTTGTAACGACATTATAAAGCAAAAATTAAAAAAATATTCCCTTACCGTGACTCGAACCTGGTTGCGCTGCATGGATAGACTTAACAGTCCCTATAGCACAATTGCACCAACGGGGAGTTGAACATAACAACGTCGTAATCGATTATTTTAGACATTTTAGACCAAAGAAAACCACGTAATGCCGTCATTGAAATTCGTGAACGCCGTCGAAACGAATTCTGTGAACATTCCGTTTTGCATTTTTTTGTCAACGTCTCCCGTTCATTTGTCACAACTTTGCCGTCCTTCACGATTGTGAAACGCAATTTTTTCTATTGTTACAGGTACATTATATTAACAAACGCACACATATGTAGCTTTAACCCCTTACACTGACAACGAATAATGACCTAATATGAAGATTATGCAGCCAAATTTTAAGAGTGCATTATACCACAACATTTAGGACAAACTTCCATTAAGAAATAATGATAATTTTAAGTTAAAAAGATTTATAATCTTATGTTTTAAAATGTTTTTATTTATTTTTTTTTTTGATTTAAGGATAGCTAATTCTTTTGTAGAATTTGCATCTATCCGTTAAATTAGTATGTTCCTTAAAGTAATGAATAAACATTTTTATTACATTGTAGAAATCTTTTAAATTCATGATATATGGAATCTTAGATCTTAAGATAAAAACGCTTCAAATATTGAGTAAGAATTTATGTTGAAAGATTTTGCATCTTGTTAGTTTTTTGTTTCGATTTAAGAAAACAACTTATTACAATTATTAAGATACTTCAACTGTTATAACTTGGAATTTTTAAAGTGAATTTATTTGTACTATGTGAATTGTTTTTATACAGTATATGCGCAAAACAAACAAAGAATGACAAATTAGATAAAATGACGACTGGATATCTGTATGGATTTTTACTTTACTTGATCCTAGATTTAAAGCTTAAATAGTTCCTAAAAAAATGTCCTTTATTTTAGGAAGACCGTTCACTTGCCTATGAGAGTATATAAACTTTTTTGTTTAGTGTCGGAGAGGAAGTTGTGATTAGGCTGACAGCATTTGACCAAATAAAACTAAAAATTCGAAATAAAATTATTTTATTACAGATAAATTTGAAATGTTGAACTTGCGTTTAAATGATTGAATTATTGATATGAGGAGTCTTACATTTTCTCATAGGCAAATATGAATCAATGTTCCCAGCAAAAAAATCGTCGCCAAAAAAGTATATGAAAATGTTCCTTTTTTGATCCGGAAAAAACCAGCTGAGTGCAAAAATTAACGAGAAGCGATGATTAACATGGGCCCTGTCATAGGAGGAAAGTCCTCCATCTTCAATAGCCGTTGTAACTGACGAATTTGGCATTCACTTCTTTCAGGTGTGATCCCGAATCAATGTTTCTGGTCTGTAAATTTAAAAACTTCTGTGATATTTTGTCAAGACTAACAATAGTTTTTATATTTTTAATGATCTAACGCTGGCTCGAAACGCTTGACCTCTAAATATTTATTTTCAAAACATTCAACAATTTTTTTCAGATGCATTTAGCATTTTCTTTTTTTTCGACAAAATTTAGACAATGATTTTGTACGCATTTTAATGATTACTCTCTACTTTCAAACAAAAAAAGTTAAAAGTACCCATTAAAAGTAATGAAAAAACATATTATGAAAAAATTTGAATTAAAAGAACTTCCTGGGGTAGTTAAAATAAAGAAATCAGTTGGGAGTGCATTGTTTCTGGATAGTGCTTTTAATAAGTTATCGCCTTGGAAGAACTTCCATATTTGTTTCTTGCTGGTTGTAGTTTCCCCTTTCTTTACATTGCGAACTTGTTGAATAATTTTTCCACTTTAACCTTTAACCTAACCTATCATTACTAAAAGCATTGAAAAACTTTTCGGTGTTCGATCGAAACTGGGATTGAATCCATGACCCTTTGTATACAAGGAGGGTATGCTAACCATTCTACTACTCAATTAAAATTGTAGTCAAAACTCTCCAATTATATCTGCGTAGGGTATAAACTGAAACTCTTTTAAGGCTACTAAACGGAGAAGACAAATTATGATGCCTCTCGAATTTTTCCGCCTACGATCTTATTAGCACGCATTAAACTCCAGTTGTATTTGTGACGCACGCTACCTAATCTTTACTTTTGCTTGTTGACTTTTGCCTTAGTTTTAGGTCGGTAATGACAAAAAATGAAAAAATTGCAAAAGAACAATTTAACGATTGTCAGCTAAGCCTCTCATAAATTATAGTCGAAGTCACATTCTAAATCTTTTTTACCTAATCTCAGGGTGTGTGGCAATAGAAATATCGAATAGGAATCTACGAGGGGGGGCTACGGACATTTGTTTGCAATTTCAAAAGTGAATTTCATTTAAACACCCGCTGTAAATTTTGATTTGTTGGAAAGGCAATCTAATCGCTGAAATTTCTTTCAATCACTTAAAGACAATTCAGAG
>PGFW01039874.1:0-10389 GCA_003123925.1 Haematobia irritans | reverse complement strand
TTCTTATAGAAAATTTTGGTTCCACATTTATTTTATACAAAATTTTTGCCAAAATTTATTTCTGTAAATAATATTGAAATTTTTATTTCTATAAAAATATTTTGTCAAAATTTTATTTCTATAGAAAATGCTATTTATCTCTGAAAATTTTCATTTTATCTATAGAAAATTTAGTCCAAAGTTTAAATTTCTATAATAACATTTGTCCAATAATTTATACTCCTATATGAAAATTTTGACAAATTTTATTTCTAAGAGCAAATTTTGCAAAGCAATTTTATTATCAATAGCAAAATTTTTCCAAAATTTTATTTCATATTAGAAAAATTTGAAAAAAATTTTATTCTTATAGAAAATTTTGCCAAAATATATTTCTATAGAAATTTTGTCAATTTCTATATGAAATTTTAAACAATTTTTTCTATTAAAATTTTGTCAAATTTTTATTTCTTAGAAATTTTATCATTAATTTTATATGTATTAACATTTGTAAAATGTTATTGTCTATAAGAACTGTATCAAAATTTGTTTTCTAAAGCAAAATTGTCCTCCTTAATTTGAAGAGGAACATTTTGGCAAAATCTACCAAAACCATCAAGGATTTTACCACATCTCACTAAACAGTACAGGTAACAAATCTAAAATTTTTCGTAGAATTCTAAGCAACAGTGTCAACCGTGTGTACAATGTGTAACAACACATAGAAACTTTGTAAATTACACATGTGCCAAGATCCCAGCAAAACAGAGGCTCTTGTGGTACAATAGAAATAATCAAGATCCATTTGAAGAAAGGTCGGGCTAAGTGCAATTTGAAGACTGAGTAGTTTTTTAAAATATTTTTCCGAAGTTAGATTTACTCTACTAAGGTGATCTATAATCCACCATAACAAATGAAGAAAAATTAAAAATTAAATGATGAAAATTCTTTTCTTAAATTTCTCTAAGTATACTCCTTCAAAAATTCCTTTAAAATTCTTACTTAGATAAATTAAGTGTTGAATTTTTGAGACATGCTCCGAATAAGAGTTATACGTTCTCTCAACTTAAGCCGTGTATAGTACCAGCATTAAGCGATAAATAATCACACATCACAAATCCTATACCGGGGCTATACCGGCAAAACCAACGACGGCTACGATGGATGACTATGGAGGCTGTGAAATGTATTTGTCATCCTTAATTAAGATTTTAATTATGCAAAATGTTCACATTAACACTTGTTTGACGTTGATGTTGTTGTTGTTGTCGTCGTTTTTTGTTATTATGGTGGAGATAAAAATCCTTTCGTTTACCCACCTTGTAATGCTTTAATGCGGGCATTTGTATATAAGGCTGTGAGGAGATTTTGGAATTTGTATGAGTGTGTGTGTGTATGAGAAATGGAGAGATCCAGAGAGGGAATGAGTATTTGTGTGTATTTCAAACACCAGTAAATAAATAAATGTATATATATATATGGATCCACAACGCAGATGAATATTTTAGAGGTAAAAAGTGTTGGCATGTCGAGTGAATATTAGGGTGGGTACTATGATTTTTATGTATATAGAAATAAATAATCTGTTCCCTCCATGTTAATTATTTTCCATTATTTTGGAATCTTATGAGTAATCTTTAAGTATATCAATGCTGCAATAATACAGGCAAGAACAACATAGAACAACATAGAGGTGGCCAGTTTTGGTTTTCTGTTCCTGAAAGGTTATTAAATTTCTTACATTTTGATGTATGATTTCTCTTCCTGGTGCTCTATATTAAAAAAAATTAAAGTAAATTCTCACCGTATGGCATGGAAAATGGCCTTCCAATTTTTATTTCGTAATTTATTTTTAAAATCGAAATATGCAAATATATTGGCAGGTTATTTGACACTATACTAGATACGAAATACTAGATACCTGGCGAATACGGGTTCCAGGTTGTTCCATTCTTAACACCAAACAAGTAAGGAAAGTCTTAAAGTCGGGCGGAGGCCCGGATATTTCACTACTCCTGCCACCACTTTTGCTAGATCTAAATTTCGATACCATTCACATCCGTCAAAATGTGTTTGGAGGCCACTGGCCTATATAAAGTTTTGTTGTCGCCAAAGTATATACAATACAATTAAAAAAAAAAACAATATCACTCGATCTGGACCCAGAATTTGATAGACTTCTACAAAATCTATAGACCTCAAAAATTTAAGTCGGCTAATGCCACTAGTGGCTCTAATGCGAACCAACACATATGTTAGTTAAAAACAAAAGTATGGAAAGTCTCTAAAGTCGGGCGGTGCCGACTATATATATACCCTGTCCACTTGTAAATTCCACACTGTTCGATACCATATCACATCCTTCAAATGTCGTTGGAGAGGCCCATGAAAAAGGTTTGTCTCCAATTACATAAACATTAAATATCCACCTCGATCTGGACAGAATTTTGATAGACTTCTACTAAAATTATATAGACTCAAAATTTAGTCGGCTAATGCCACTAGGGTGGAACACAATGCTTAGTACAAAAATATTGGGAAAACATGTAAACCTCGAAGCAATTTTAAGGACTTCGCAAATAGTTATTTATGACTTTATCGCTCGATATATATGTATTAGAAGTTTAGGAAAATTAGAGTCATTTTTACAACTTTTCGACCTCAAGCAGTGGCGATTTTACAAGGAAAAATGTTGGATATTTTGACCATTTTTGTCCGAAATCAGAAAAAACATATATATGGGAGTTATATATAAATCTTGAACCGTTTGAACCAAATTTGGACGGATAGCCTACAATGCTAATTCACTCGCCTATGCAAAATATTTAACTAAATCAGGAGTTAAAAATTGGCCTCTTGTGGTCATATGAGTGTAAATCGGGCGAAATGCTTATATTTATGGAGATAGCTATATAACTAAATACTGAACCGATTTTCAATCAATATTTGCACACTAACTGTACTAACTTAATTGTACTCCTTAGGTGACACAAATTTCATAACAAATTGGGCCAAAAATCTGGCTTCTGGACAATATTAGACTTCCATAATCGGGCCGAAAGATATCATATGGGAAGCGATATCCTAAATGTGGAATCGATTTCAACCCAAATTTGGCACGCATAGCTTACAATTGCGTATAAATCTACGTCCCAGGTGCAAAATTTTCAACCAAATTGGGCCACAAACTCTGGCTTTTTCAGGACCATGATTAGGTCTCCATATTCGGGGAAAGATATATATGGGAGCATATATTTTCCTAAATCTGAACCGATTTCATGATCAATTTTTGCACACATTGGACTAATACTACCTCCAATTGTACTCCTAGTGCAAAATTTCAAACCTATTCGGGCCACAAATTTTGGCTTTCTGGGGCCACTATCAAGCTCCATATTCGGGGAAAGACTATATTATGGGATTTCTACTATCTAAATCTAAAACCGATTTCTTCCAAAATCAATTAGGGCTTCTATTTCTGAACCCAAAATGTGGAATACTTGTGGCCAAATTTAAAAAAAAAAAAAAAAAAAAAAAAAAAAAAATTTGAACGCTATTGGACTTAAAATTTTGCGACCTAGGACTATTGAGTCACAAAATGTGTTCACGAGACCAGAACGGGACGTACATACCGGACATGGTTATATCCGACTCAGGGACCCACCCCAAAGCATTATTGCCAAAGTATCACCATGTTCTATTTCCAGGGATCCGGAGACGGTCCATTTTTTTTTCTGCTTCCGCTCCGCTTCCCGCTTCCGAGAATAAGAAAAAACGCCTCCGGCTTCACGCTCCGCCCTCTCTTCGAGAAAATCTTAGTATACTTATATGAATTTATTATAATCTGAACCAATTTGCATAATATTTTGCGGGTTTAATTAATTACCACAAAAGTGTTACTTTGTTGCAAAATTTGAGGAGAAACGATACAGTTTAAGAAATTGAGGCCTCTACGCCGTCAAAATAAGGGTTTTACATAAATAAGGTTATTAAAGGGCGAATTTTACAAAATCGGGCGATACATCACATCGGGGAGCCTATATCTACATCTGAACCCGACTTTTCGCGATGAAATTTTGCACATAGCGTTCGTACCTATAGTTGGACTCCATTGAGTAAGATCGTTAGTAAATAAGGGCGTTCTATGGCCAAATTTGGAGAAAATCGGCCGTATACATATATATGAAGAGTTTATATCTTAAATCTTGAACCGATTTCGATTCCGGATACTTTTGTACAACTATAGTTAGTGCTAATAGAGATTACATCTTAGCAAACTTTTGAGCTAAGATCGGTGATACAATAAGGGTTTTATTGCGCCAAATTTAGAAAAATCGGGCCCGGTACTTATATAATAGGCGAGTATACGCAATACTTGGGAAAATCGGGCGATTACATCATTTTATATGCAGATGCTTATATCTAAATTCTGAACCGATTTGGATGAAATTTTGCAGACTTGAAGGGCGATGAAAAAGATTAACCTTTTGCCAGAATTTTGGCACGATCCGTTGAAAAAAAAGCACAGCGTGTACCCCATTTGCCGAGAATCGGGGATACAGTATATATGGCGAGCTCATATCTAAATTTTGAATCCCCGATTTCTGCCAAATTTCATAGCGTCGTCCTTGTGCCCAAAAAACTCCCTGCTTACCAAAATTTCATCATAATCGGTAATAATTGCTTACCGGAATCTGGACTGATACAGACACAGTCCAATTACATTGGACAGGCACGCGACGGCACGAAACGGGGACACCAAGCGCTAGAATCGAACTCTAGGAGGTGGATTTCTGAGTCGTATTGCTGGCATATATTTATGGGGTTTTAAAATCAATATTTCTTGGGTAGGCACATTTTTCGGCAGATCAACTTATTATTACCCTAACCACTATGGTGGTTCAGGTATTAATGACTTTTTAAAAACAATGTGTTGAAACATTTTATTATTTGGATAAGATCTTTTCTCTTCTAGATAATATTAACAATCCATCTTTGACATTCATGTTAACAACGAATATTTTCATTCATGTTAGATACACACTTTTTTCCTATGTCGAATCACTTAGCTATAAGCGACAAACCAGCACTTTCATTGAAAAGTTTAGAGACTTTAGACAAGGTAAAGAACAACTTTATTTCCAGCAGAAATACGTTTCTATTCTCAAGCCAAAATGCGTTATTCGTATTTTTAAGCATGTGTGAAAAATTGGCTTCCTCCCGACAACTATTCTTTGGCGGTTGGCACCATCTTACTATTTTAAATATGTGATAGAAAACCAAAATTTATGAAAATGGACCAAAATCGACCAAATTCTGTTGTCCGACTCGCCGACAAATCTTAAAAATTAGGAAATCTTTTGCGACCAATTTTGGTGCGATCGGACCAAAACGGCAACGCCTTGATATGGAATTGAAAGTCTTATTACACAGAAGTAGAAGTAACTACTCTCCGAAAAAGAGGTCTTCTGTTATATTCTGTCAATGTGTGTGTATGTTGCTATGTTTGCAACAACCTCCATCGAAATCAGTCTGCATTGGTGATGCCTACGAATATTCCTTACTGCAGATTCTAACGTGGTGTACACTCCAATTTCGCTTTTTATTCCCCTTTATTTGTAAACAATACATTGTCGAACAGCAGTTTTTTAAGAAATGTTCGTTTCTCAAAAAAACGTACGATAACATGCAATAATACAAATCAAGTCATTAGTTCTTCAATGTGAGAAGAACGTTAAAATAAATGTCATCATCGGCACATTTTTCAACCACCAAATTGAAACCTATCCATCATTTTAATTGAAATTAAAATGCTAGGACGTATAGTACAATAGTAAACAAATATGAATGTCCTTGACACTGAAAAAAAAAAACATCGCCCGGTTTTCAAAGATTGTCTTTACTGTTTAACAGTTTTGGGTTATTAATTCCGACGCAAAAGAATTCGGGAGAAGAATACAAGTAAGGGATACTTTATAAGACCGCATGTTCTCTTTTAAACTTTCTGGGGTCTATGTACTTGCTTTCTTTAGGACCAGCAAATGTCTAATTTATCATTTTTAGATTTTTTTTCGCAGTTGTTATCAAAATCCTTTAAAACGAGTTAACGGACAATTTTATTTTCCACTTCCATTAAGACTCGACTTCCAGTAGACAATCTATGCTATGTTTTCAAGTAAAAAAGGCGTCTTTAAAATAAAAGTGTGCAAAAACCCAACATGTCTTATTTTTTAACGATTCTTTTGCTTTGTAGGCAAGATGAGCCAAAAGGCAAACCAATTTAAAGAAAATTTTATTTTTTTTTTTATTCATTTAAATTTGCATTTATTTGACGTTCAATACAAACTCTTTGTCCAGTTAATCGGGAATGAAGATAGTCGGAGAGGAGTACTGTGTACTTTCTACAAACACATACTACGAGATATATTTTGACATTTGCCGTTTTTGAAAACAATTACTAAAAAAACACGTTGTGTTTTCCCAATGTACACTACGTACAAACAATACATATCGCTACATTTAAACGGTTCCTACTCACATCTACGCCTAAGTACTAGCTATATTTTTGAAATTACCTACACAGTGTAATTTCAAAGTTACACATTTCATTCAAGTAATATCTTTATTCGGAGCGGAGCCGGTTTTCTTCCATTTGGATACCGCTCCGCTCCCGCTCCGCTCCGATTTTAGGAATATGCCGTCCGCGCTCCGGCCAAAAAAAAAGGCTTGCTGCCGCTCACGCTCCGCTCCACGCTCCGCTCCGGATTCCCTGTTTCCTATCTCGTCTCCTTCTTGGGTGTTACAAACATATGTTGCAGCTAACTTGTATAATACCCCTGTTCCGCAGTGTGGCGCAGTCGCGTATTAAAAAACTATGCACACTCTTGGAGACTCATCATCAACTTCGATTACCCTTTCTATCCCCATTCACCAAGATTTGGAAAATATTTTATTGCCTCTTATTGAATGAATCGTATTCTCGTAGTATTGGAACTTGATCGCAGTGAACCCGTAACCACCCTCTTCTAGGAGTGATATTTATTTGGAAACTCCCTCCCTAATTAATCTCAACAGCCAGTGGGTTGGCAAAACTATTATGGCTTGGTAGTAGAGGTTGTGCGCGTAGGAAATTTCATTGTCACTCACGCCCACATTCACGAAAGCAAAAGTGTTTGTTCACGCACGGATATGGTTTGCGTAGCGCCACTCACGCATGCTTCACCGAAATGAAAACGCGCCGAACTCATTCGCAGCGCTCACGCACGAACTATTTTACAAGACGGCACGAATTCACGGGGACGAATTAAACGTGAGGTCTCATCGACAAATTCGAACGCGAGACTAACCGACATTCCTCCAGACCGGGAAAGCGGCGAAACGGTCCCACAAATTATAAATAGGATATGCGTTGGTTAGTTAGGTGGCAGCCCGATGACCTCAGCGCTCACTCCCCTATGACTATTTCAGTCCATTGTGGATACACACATGCGTGAAACTTCTCTCCTTATTCACGTGAGTGCTGCCAGATTCCATGATTCCCAAACCGCTACAATGACAAAAGGCGACCTCCTTCTTTACCTAGTCGAGTCCCCGAACGGCGTTCCACGCGTTTGTAGTGAAACCACTCTAGAGAAGCTATGAAACTCTCGGAGGAATGTCACCAGCATTACCTGATGTGGGATCACTCACCGTTGAAAAAACTTCGTGTGCGTCGTTCCTCTCGGTTCGAGAGTCAGGACATCACCCACGACCTTGCTGTATTTGCTAAGGCGAGCATGCCAACCACCTCTGCACCACCGGTGCGCTTCCCAATAAAAATAATAAATTAGGATATAGTTCGACCAACGGCCGCCCGGCTAAATTAGACATTCAGTTATGCATGCATCAGAAAGAATTAAATTCTTGATCTCTTTTTCGTTGAGCGTTCGTGATTTGCAAAAATTTTACTCTCCACTCACAAATCGCATCTTTATTTCTCACGCCACTCGATATATTACTTTTAGTCCCGATTCACGCCACATTCACGAAAGTTTTCTCTTAGATTTTTGTCGCGAGTCACGTACAGTTTCGTGGTTCACGTTGCACACCTCTAGGTCGTCATACCACCTTCATGTGGTAATCAGGGGAATATTTCAGTCGTTGCCCAAAAGTAGGAACAACAGAGCGTACCTCAAGACGGCGCTTACTGCCTCCCCTCATTTTTAACCTCGCACTTTCAAGGATTTTCTTCTCGGTGAGCGGGAATCTCAAAATTTTCTGTTCTTAAATCGAATCGATCGTGAACCCGAATGCTTTGTGATATCCAAATGGCGTGGACAGTGTATCTCAACATGCAGGAAACGTTCAAGTGTTTTACTTGGTGTGATGTTTAGTTCATTCTTTGGATAGGCCATACGAAAATGCTTGCTGAAAAACCGTTGCGAATAAGAAACGAGATCCATAAAGGCGTTAGACTTGGTAAACACTTGGGGGTAAGACAAAAGCAGGAACGATTCAAAGGAGGTCATTTAGTCTTTGGATGTCCCCCCTTTATCGGACTATCGGCCCCGTTATGCGACCCCACCAGGTACATAGCGACCACATGGAGAAAATCTGTATAATACCGGTTTCTGAACGAGGGTACCGATACCTTTCAGAAGAACGTTACTATTTCAATTAACTACTTGATCGGCGATGTAAGTGATGAAGGAAATGAGGATGGGGATGAGAGCGGCACACACCGGGCAGCGCTGTTCCGAATAGCAATAGACTTCCTTACCAGTGCGCTCCTCACCAGGGAGCCAAGCGTGGGTGCAATGGTTAGCGTTTAGGTTAGATTAAAGTGCGCAGCCGGTTAATAGATTCAGGCTTCACTTAGGACTTATTCAGTCCAATTGTGACTATCCACATTTAACTAAAACGTACCTCATTACATATGCGGCACTTTCTAGTTTTAACCGCTGATTTCTGGGTATTATCTTTCTTCTGTTGAACCAGAAACCAGATTGTTCCAAAAACATTAGCAGACTGCTTATAGTATAATCGTTTTTTCTTTTCCAAAGTGGTCCGCCAGTAATCTGAAGCTATCTGCCCCTAAAATTTTGCTTACGCCTTCACACAAAATACAGGACACTCACCACAGAGGTCGTTTTATTTGATTCCTTTTTCCTCCGCATCATGAGCTGCCTCACTACATATAGTCATTTCTATAACTTATTCACCTTATAGTTTTGCAAAATCGCTAGTCAGATTAAGCGACGCTGTGATATAGCCTGATATCAGGTAGTGATATCTGGCGTCTCGTATGGAACTCTAGCACACTATCTAGTGTGCGCTTTAAGTTTAAATGGGGCCATATTTGACTTGGTATCGTCTACAACCCTGCTGCAATTCTCCCACGCTCGAACATTTTGCCATCATGACAGGCCTTCTTCACGCCAGTAAATGAGCTTGCCAGGTAGCCCTGGGATATCGTTAAGGTGAGTTTCTAGCCTTTTGCTAGCTCAGGTCTTGCTTCTGCACTGTTCCCCAGTATATTCGTATTGGCCAGGCACCCATATTAGGGTGTAATATTTTGTGCCTAGCTGCAGCCACTCATTGAGAGATTTGCGGACAGTCGATTGGCCAGTCGGAATTTGAGCCATCTAGTAGTAAGAAATCTATATATCTTTTATTCCTACACCTGATGGCTTTCCAAATTGGCTTCAATTTGGGACAAGTGGTTTCGAGTTATACTCTTAATCAGATCTGGAACTTCGTGAAAGCTGAAATATTATCAACAATTGGACCCTAAACACCAGACAGTTTTTCAGCGGTGTCGATTATCCCACCTCATTTGCTGGAGTGTTTCAAAGCCCTCTCATAAGTGGTTCTATGCAATGTGGCCAACGCCGTTCGTACTCGGCCTATAAAAAGTAAGTCCCTTATCATTGAGCTTAACATGGAATCCGGCAAGCACTCTGCCTGATTAAGATGAGAAGTTCACAATGTCGTATTTCACCAATGGAATGAATAGTACTAAGTAGCCTGATACATCGTCGCTGCCCAGCCTAACCTTACCTAACCTACCAGCTTCGCATTGTGCTGGGCGGCGGAAGACCGACCACCTGTTCAATTTGGGCATGATCCGAGACGGCCATCTGCCTCCTTAAAAAGATGACCAGACCGACAATGTTATAGATGTCTGCCCAAAATTTGTGGACATTTAACAGTATGGCCGTGATAAGGTCCCGGTACTGACACATAGATGGCATTCCGCTAACATTAAATGCATGATTATTTTTATATAGTACCAACCTTCAAATGATTGCGTGTCAAAATATTGACGTCTGTAGTCAGAATTTAGTTTGTAGATATTAGAGCGTCTTTTGCTGAAGCAACTTTTGTTATGTGAAGAGAGGATGGATAAAAAGAAGGAATGTTCGTGTTTGA
>PGFW01039867.1:21828-34280 GCA_003123925.1 Haematobia irritans | reverse complement strand
TTCATAGCTAATATCATATTCAACGCCAACAGACGCAAAGACAATAACATCAAATTGACTGTCGAATGCATGAAGCCCCAATGGTTGGTAGTAATTATAACGTAATGTCTCAACTACCACACTTCAACCAAACTCTGTCCAGTAATCCCCACGAAAGGCATAATTCGTCAAACAAAACTATCTGATGATTAAGCACCGAATCGACACAGAAATGCATTAATTATTTGCGCACTTATTTATATACTAGAAGAAAAAAAAGAAAACTGAAGTTCAGGCAGACAGCAGCAGATGCCACGGTTTGGATAAAAGGAACATCGCATTTGGTTAAAATCCAAACGAAGTTATATCATATAGAACCACAACAGATTTGCAATAGAAAAAAAAACCTTTTACTTGGACTGTTGATCCAATAAGATCACATGAAAGAGAGAGTTTGGGTTCCTAAATGATTTTTTTCGGTTTCTGGATTGTTGAAAAAGCGGTTTGTTAATTCGTCGCACATGTAATATCGCTGTAATTATGACTATTATGGACTCGCCTACCCATAATTCTAAGCATTATTTCTTTTCATAGGAAAATTTATCCAATGTTTATATATAATCAAATAAATCGAAACTTAAATGTAATTAAAAAATATAGCCATAAATAATACCCCCAAAAAAGTGTTTATAATCCCATATTTATAGAGTTGGGCGTTTTATTTCATTTAGGGCGCTATTTCATATTTTTGGCTATTGTTTTTTCGCTCTTGCGAACTAAATTTCACGGACACGTTATGTCGTTTTGTTTTTGAATCTTTCGTAGTTTATAACCGGACATGTTTATCGCAAAACTATTATATAATTAAAAAATTAAATATGAATATTAAATTTACTGCTCTTGATATAGGGTATTTTTTTTGTGATATTAGTCGCATTTACAATATTTGTGTTATTGTTTTGCTCTCTCCATGTACGCCTTTTGTGTTATCACATTACTATCATTGTTTTCTTCCTACAGGTACGTTTTCTTTTAAGATTTTTTCTATGGGTGGTACATGGTGGACAGTAAGTCAAGCTTATTGGTATGAATGGCTATGCTAATTTTAAAAATAAAACAAATAAGTCGAGTGTATACACATTGGTCTTTGTTTTTTGATATTTTGTAATTTATACTAACAACAGAGATCTGATGGCTGATGACGGCCGATGGTTGCATCAGAACAAAACCAACAAGCCGTATTATCAATTCATAACACAACAAGAGAGGGTAAGAGCAACAACATCCAGTTAAACAAAGTTTTTTCTAGAGAATGCGGAAATGTCCAATAAATGTGGAGAATTAGAAAATTTTCGGGAAATATTTTTATTTTTGTTAATTTTATAAACTTACTAAATAATTGTTTTTTTTAAAAAATACAAATCTTTTTTTAAAAGTTTTCATATTTTCAATTTTTCCATTGGCATTCCCTTTTTCTTTTCTTTTTTTTCAAAAGTTGTTGACTTTTAGCCTACCGCCTCCGTTGTGTTTATATCAGCTGCCGTCAAAAGTGATGCAGACCCACATACGAGTAACCAAAAAAAAAAAAAAATTCAAAAGCAAAACAAACAACAAAATGGCGAAAGCTGAGTTTCTTTGTTTAAACTTCGTTTCTTCGGTTTCTGTTGTATTTCTTGTTTTTGTTTCCTTTGCAGTTTCTGTCAGCAAGAGAAGGGAACAACAACCGGTGGCTCTCATATCGTAGTAGTAAAGAATGGGAGAAGTAATTTATTATGGTGGTGAGTATTTTGTTTAGGGCTGTTTTTATTGTTTGTTTTCTTTTGGGTCCACTTGAATAAATAGCAGAAAGGGAGATTTTGTTTGTGTAGGGAAGACACCACAGCTATTAACATGAGTGCTGCACACATGCAAGTAAGTGGTAGTGGTTATGGTCGTATCTGAAATTCACTTTGTAGACACAGTGTTGCGATGCCAACCAATTGTTTTTTTTTTTTTTTGTATGGGTCTCTGTCTGTTGTTGTCCTCTCTTAGTTTGAATGCATGACGAATTAGAAGACGACCAACTGGAATTTCAGTGATGGCTAGGAATTTAATCCAATATAATAGATATCATATGCTATGGCCTGGGTGTGTCCTTGTTTATTCGCTGGTAACTATCGCACTGCCAGAAAGAATTATTTTTTCACTTTTAAGAGATTAACAGAAAAGAATTCACCTTATCTGAAATCTTAAAAAAAAATGATCTATGTTTTTTGTCAGTTAGTATTATTGACTCAGCTGCTACATATGCAAGTAGTTTTCGTCCAATAGAACAGCAGGAGCTCCACGAAATTAAGACCTAATTGAAATAAAACCCCTTCAACGACGTTATAGGAAACATAGCAGACATTATTAGTATAGAAAAAGTCGTGATGCGAAGAAATACAAAAACAGATCATCCAGAAACAAGATCAGGAAATACGGATCGATCATGAGCGTACTCTAGGTACCACAAAATGTCTGAAATGTGACGACGCCCTAGTGTTTTGGGAGATTACAAGATTATCCTCCACATCGACGGCTAAGTCTATCAAGAGTTTTAATGACAATTCGAATGCTGATTTGAAAAAAAAAAAAAAAATAGATCCACTTTACGAAAAGGAAAAAGGTAGAGCCTTTCACCTCGCCATGGAACAAATTGATAAATTGGCAAGCGAACTCTACCCCATTTGCGATATTCGTAAAAACACAGTTATTCTGGATAAAAATATCATAATTAGATAGTGATTGCGCCATATGATAAATTATTAAACTATTTCGAGATGATGAAAAAAACAAGAAAGTCTCTGTTTTTCAGGGTCTTTTATAATGAATTTTAGAAATTATAAAAATGTTTCGCATTTGATTTCGCTGGATCTTTTCAATACTAAAGTTGACACGATTTTGATTAATACATCCGTCATATATATTTACCTTTAGCTGGTATATTTTCTCATGATCTAGCTCGGCTAGATCTATACGAAATATCGCTCAATTAGCCGCCAAAAATACCGCCTTAAAAAAGAGTGGCAAAGCCACAACAACAATATGCTGTTTTCTACACTAAGAGTATTGAAAACACACTCAATTTCTCTCTACAGCCTGTAATTCTCTATGGCAAATTCAGATGTTTGTATTGGTTAGTTTTGTCTGTTTGTATCTGGGTATAGAGAACTAACGCATAAGGAGAAGTATGTGGCAATAGCTCAATGTTAAATCACTGTACTTCTGCCACTAACTTAAAGGTAAGGTGGTAAGGAAAAAAAATTGGATAAAATCTGCGAAAAAGTACAAAAATATGGCAACCCTGTCATTGAACTGTTTAATAAAAGTAATATAAGCAAATTCCGCCAAGTATTTTTGTTGTAATAAATAATGAATTTGAGTTATATGCAAAAACTACCGATTCATGAATGGACGAAAACTATGATTTATCCAAAACTTGATATGACATTTTCATTCATTATAAGTAGCTCATGATAATAAATAGGCCTTTTGAAGCACATTATTTAATGTCGATCTCGTTCAAAGCATCAAATCTTCGCAACAATTTAAAGTAATTTTTCTTTCAAAAACAATTGACATCCAAGGGTCACTATTTTTACAATTTCTTCAACATTTCCTTTTGTTGGTTGTACAAAAAGAAATCATAAGATGTCTTTAGCAAAACAATGACTTTTTATCACTTCACCAGATTAGTTTCAATGTTGTTATTCTCGCCACATTTATTGTTGTTACAGCCACTTATTGTACTATTTTAACTTTCATTCCTAACAGGTACTTTAAAGTTTTCTTGGATAAAAGTTTTGCAAAATATTTTTTCAAGAAACACTTGAGTAAAAAAAACTCAACAAAAGTTGCGCAATAGAGTATGGAGAAAAAGTAATCCTAGAAACTCGTCTTATGGAATACATTTGAAGAATGAGAAGATGGCAAAAAATCTAACCTCTAACAATGCCTGCATTATTGGCAGCAGAATTCATTTTCAATTACCTGAAAAGTTTTGCCCCTGCATGATGAAGAAGACTTTTGAGAATTGGTTTTTAAGCAAGATTTCAAATTACAGAAAAGAAAACAACTCAGTGGCAAATATCATGTAGTCTTAAAGACGAATTATTTGCAAGGAATTTCAGGAAGTATTTTTTTATTTTTGGATAACTAACATGGAGCATGTTTTGTTCGCAACCATGTTTGGCAAGCTATGTTTATGTTTAGGCGAAGAAAACAACAAAAAATAAGATGACAATCTTCAAACATGTTTGAGTGAATTCATATAACCTCTGTGCGTGCGGAAAGGTTAAGAAAAAAATAAGGCCAGGAGATGTCAGCCCGAATGACGAATCTTATATTAATTCACATATTTATGATCTGCTTCAAGTTCACACATCGACCCAGCCATGCAAACGAATCGACGTTTCGTTTCAGGCCACTTATAAGGATTTAACGGAGAAAAAAAAAATAATTTTTTTTTCTGTAGGCATCAGAATTTTTTATTTAATTTATTTATTAATCTATGTATAATAAATCGCTTACAGACTATTACTTAGTAATAAATTGTTTTCTAAAATTAAGCTTAAATTCAGTTTCACTGAGGGAAGAATGCTAAATTAATATACTTCAAATATGAATTCTTGAAGACACTTCATTCATAGCCATCAGTTAGATTTTAATGTAAACCCAATGACGAAACCGCCTAGTTCTGTTTTGAATAGAAATGAAACATTTTTAAATAGTAAAATTAGCGCGTTGACTAAAAAATCTCAAATTTAATGCAATAACATTATCATTGCATGTCTGTCCAAGTTGCTTTATGTAAAAGCAAATGTCCCAATATGTAAAATAATTATTGACAGTTTTATCGAAGTGAATTTTATATGGTAAAAGTAGGCTTGAAGTTTGCTCTTTAACTTTTTGGGATATGAGGGGAAAATCTTTAAACCCGACAAATTTTTTTTCTTTAAGTTTTTGTTTACCAACATCCGCTAACATACAAATGACTTGATGGGAAAACTTAATTATAATTTTGCAACATTTGTAAGCGCTTTTTTCCTCCGTCAATGTTAACTTTTCACCTATTGCAATTTCAGTTTCCCCATCCGAGTCAACAGAAAATATCTGAGCGTGCAAATTACTGTTTTGTGAAAAACACACCTATGATTATTACTTTGCTGCACTTATGATTATGGTTGTTAACTACAAATTTATGTTTAATCTTTTACAATAGCAGGTAGCACTCTCTTCAATGCAATATCCTACAATATTGTTTGAGATACACGACGCTCTGAATAAGACTTTGCTTCATTTTTATTCATCCAATTCAGTACCAACGTATCGAAAGAAAAAAAAAATATGCAAAAGTTTCAAAGATCCATACACTTGAAAATGCCAGCTTGTGTGTTTGGCTTAAAAGCAAGACATTGGCACGCCTAACTCAAAATTAAAAGCAATCTCCTCTCCATTAAATTGTATGACTAGATCGATAATGGTCCTCCTTCTTCCTCTTAAGAAGATCTGTGCGATTTGTTTACCCATTTAATTTGGAATATTTCTTGTTAATGGTATGATTAATCAAACAACTATTATGTGGAAAATACTCAGTTAATCAAACCCCCATGAAATTGCTGATGATGGTTTGCTTGTACAAAAAGTAAGAACATAGAGCCAAATGGTGGTTGTATCTACCACCAATCTTTGGCTAAATGTGTTAAATTGTGTAGATTTTTCCTAAGTTGAGAATTGCTTCACATCAACTTGCTGACTTCTATTTTTCTCGCACCTACGCGAGTCAAAGTTCCAACAAAAAATAAAAACCCACTAAACTAATGGCTTGCTGGGATGTTCCCAAATATTTCATTAGCGAATAGATTGGCATTGTCAAGAAGCTAGCCTTTATTTACGATTTGTTTTCCCTAATGGGAAATTTACTTTTGATGATCTGCTTGCTGCTTACATTCTCACATATTTTCATCCTCAGACAAGGTCATTTTTACTTGGTTCTGTTTTTGCAAGTAGAGGCAATTGCACGGATGTTCTGTTCTACTCTTTGCCCCTTAAGGTGATGGCGACGGGACTTTGTACTAGTTTGTTATTGATGAATAGTTGCCGATTGGGTCTTTGGTAATCGTCGAGCTAATGAACAGATAATCTGAACATTGCCTTCTTGTCCTCCGTCTATTGCCTAAATTGGTATCACAGTTTTGACCCTTAAGAAGAAAAGTTATAGCCATAAATTGAAAACTGTGAAAAGAGATCCAACGATAATTTGATTGTCTCAATCCAATTTAGTTTAATTGTAAAATCATGCGAAAGTATGAAAGTGTAAATGTTAGTCAAAAACGTTTGAATTTGTTAATTAGAAATATAGAAATATCATGGAATCTATTTTTGATACCTTATAATATTTTTGATACTATATATTATTATGAAGCCAGTAGGTTAAGTTCATTAAAAACATTTATTCCGTACTCAGCATATATAAACTGTTAAATGTCTATACAATTTAACAGAGTGCTGTACTTAACAGAAAAAGAGATAAGAGTTAACTTGAAACGAAGAATAGAGGAGGCCTGTTCTGGCAAAACGCATTTTCCGATTGGCCGTTTTTTTTTTGGCAAAATTTTGTCGAATTTAAATATCGTTTCGGTTTGGAGCTTGTGAATTCCATATTTGTATGGCTGTTTTTTAATGTCATTACGACCAAATATTTCCCCAAAACAAAATATGTTGAGGAGCATTTTCTCATGTCTCAAACTCCTTTGTAAAAATGCCCACGCATTTGCTAAACTTACATTGCTCTCAGGTATTTGCGCATATTGTCTAATCTACATAAAGTACGTGGTGCGGAGTTAATAAACTGAAGCAGCGTATAAGGCATAGCTAAGCCAAGCAAGATAAAACTTAAGTCTAGGATTTGTTGTTGTTTTGTGAAGAGATGTTTAATGTAAATGATGGTATTTTCAATTTGCAAAAGGGGGTATTGCATGAGTTGCCAGGCACAGAGCAAAGCTTATGAGTAATGCATTCGTGAATAAAATATACACTAATAATTCGTGCCAGAACTTTACTGTATTATTCACCTTGTATTCTTTCTCTATACTCCAATGCATTTCCGTCGGACCCCTTTTGTACGTTAAAAAAGTGGAAAAATATTTCTTTGATTTTCTTCCGTTCTCCCTGTCTCTCATAACACTTACCTATTGCTTAGACAGACATGAGGGATTCTGTTTTTCTTTTCTCTGTTTTTTAACAAGAGGTCAAGCAAATTTATTTATCATGATGTGCATCAGTGCAATCTTTGACTACTCTACCACAAAGTTCATTGCAAGTCAAGCAAAAAGGGTACAGGTCCCCTTTTTTCACATTATCTCTAGCTCTGTAGTGTATGAACTCAAGCAGAAAATAATAAGTTTAAATAATTGTATACCCTTCGAATATTTATGGCGACACCTATTTCACAAAATTAATTTCTAAAAATATATGTGGATATATTTAAGAAGAATTTTCGTCGACCATTTATAGGTGACCCATTTATTATTTTCTTGTTTTTTTTTTTGTAATATAGAAGAAAAAGTGTAATTCTTTATATTTTGTTTCAATGTTTTCACATTTTCTTATATACAAGTACGCTATTGCTTTAGAGTCAAAATTAAAGGGAAAAATGTTGCAGCTCGCATCTATACGATATTTCCCTAATTCGTTTACAAAGCCGTTCCGTGGGTTACTTTTCTTGGGAATCTTGAAAATATTAATTTCGATTTTTCTACAATGGCTTAATATTATCCGTAAAAGCACTGGACTCCAGATTTCTGCCTAACGAATGGTCACCTAATTTAGTATGAAGTAAACCCCTTTTGCAAACACCAAAAAGAAAATAGTCGAAAAATCTGTAAACTATGAAAATAAATGGCATTGTCAACTTTGTAAATTTAATCTTTTTTATTGTTGCCTTGGTTTATGCGTGACATGTTTGTTAACTAGGCTCGGCTTCGCTTCTGGATTTTTCTCAGTGTTGAAGATGGTGGCTTCATGAAAATTAATGTGGATGTTTGGCGCTTATACTTGTGGCCATGTTTCCTACACGCTATTGGTTTAAACAGAAATAGGAAATGGGGCCACTAACCCCATCATAATGTCACTACATGGATAGCTTCAAACTGTCAAGGGATTCTAAGGGGAAATATCAAGGATTATGGCGCGTATAAAGTTATGGCCAAGAATTGAATGACACGAAAGGATGCGTGTTAGAACACGCGCACGATAGGGGCTAAATGGTTAAATTAAAGCAGAGAGGGCTATTTCAGTAATTCTCTCGCCCTTCCTTGCCAGTTTTCTCTTTATTTTATATGTGCCCTTTAACTGTCATAAGCATATAAATTCATTTTTTTTATACTTAGTATCGCTTGTAAGATTGTTACGCTCTTTATCTTAAGAAGAAATGCGAAAGCGAAATTTAGATCCAACAGCATAAAGCTCCAGTTAATTTTTACTTATCCTAGCGTTGACAATGGAGAAAAGTTCACATGGTTGAGTCGATGTCATCATGAATCTTTGTTGGACGTATCATTTTTTGTTGTTCTCTTGCTCTTACGGCCGACTTTAATTCAGAATATTTTCAAATTACAAATTTGTATGTAATGCCCAAATATGAAAATGTGTTAAGTCTATAGCATGTAAGACTAAAGGGAGGTCTTTAATTGCAAAGGGACTTTACCAACACAAAAAAATTTACATGATTAATACGAAATTGCCGAATGTCTGATCCATGGCCTAATTAAATGGCGTAGAGAAAGACATTTTATGCGTTACAATAACCACACAAAATTTTTTTAAATCGTCTTCCATTAAATTGATTTTGGTAATAAAAACTAAAGTAGGCTACACGAATTGGGGAAGTAGCCATTTGAGATCTATGGGAACTTTAAATGGCTATATTGTTGCAAATTATTTGCACAAAATGTCCAAGCAGAACAAAAGCTTCAGAGAAATTTAATTCTAAGAATTCCCTTTGTAGTAAGGATATGCAGAATGATTGTTATAAACTAATTTGAAGTTAATAGAACTTGCCATTCTTGGTAAAAAAACTTAATTGGAATGTGATAATGGTAGTAACAACATTAATCACACGAGTTGGATATTGGCAAAAAATAATATTGTTTAACAATAGAAGCCATCTATTGATTGCAATAAATAATACGATGATTTTTCCATATAAACCCCCCGCCCCCCCCCCCCTCTAGCGCTTATTTGCTGTTATCAAAATAATTAAAAATACGATTAGAGAAAGCGGAAAAAGGGCTTCAGTTTCGGATTTCTTATTTTCCCGTTCGTCTGAACTTTTAACAATTTTTCAATTAAAAATTAATTGAGTGAAATAGTTTTTTTATTCATAACCACAAATTGATTGTATCAAGTTAATTTCTTTGATTATGTGTGCGGTGATTGAAATTTAATTTCTGTGTTGGAAGAACGATTTCAATGAAATATTTAATTGTGATCTATAATTTCGTATAGAAGACAACAAAATGGTTTTCTGTGCATTTATTTAAATGTAACTCAAATGTCTAAACGAAAGCTTATCGGTATATTGGCGAATTGATATGAATAACAATTATTTCCAACATTCGCAGACATGCATAGTTTTTTCATCTTTATTTTGTTGCAATTTTTATAAAGATAAAAGATTTTATTAATGCCAAAGATGTCATGAATAATAAAAACAAAGTTTTCTTGTTTCGTTCATACGGGCAGAGGAATTAAGTCGAAGCCAAGTTATCAACCTCTGTTTTCCAACACTCCCATTACAGTGTGTAGTTGGTGCCTGAAATACAAGCAAAGAAGCCATAAGTGCGATAATTTGCTAAAATGAGAATAAGAGTGGGGAGAGATTTTTATTTTTGCATGCACTACAACTCGTTTTGTAGACACCCCCAACGCCACCACACCATCTTGCATCTTGCTAAAGTAATGCAGGTATACAAGACTGTAGCTGTAAACGAACTTCAACTATAAACAACAACAAACGCCACATTTAACCATGACTTCAATTTCAATGTTTCTTAGACTTTAAGCATCGTTGCTAATTTATCTCTTTGAATTGTTTCTTTATTAACAACATGTGTTCTCTTCAGGTTCCCGCGGTAAGTGTTGGCTATGGTTTGTAGATGTTGCGGGTGTAAGTGGGTGCTATAGCCTTCTCCCTTGACTGTTATTGCCAAGCTTCAACAGCCATTGTCGCTGCCATATGGATGAAGATACATTATCTTAATGAGTTTGTACTCTCATACTTTACATAATACAAACAGCAATAATGAATATAATGATGCTTGTTGTTTGTTGTTATTTTGTTAGTAATACACCCTGAACTCTCTATCTTCCTCTCTCACTGTATCACTTTTATTCTTAAATTCCACCTACACCCTAACAACATATGCCAATACTCTACTGTACGGTATTACAATGTCTGGGCCATCCATTCTTTTTTGCCCTGAGTTTTCGATTGAGTTTTTTTCCATGGGTCCACATGCGTGTGTGTGTTTGAGTGAATGGAAATGTGTCCCTATCCGTCGGGAGTTAATTTCATTTAATGTCACATTATATTTATTTAATGTGCAAGCCAGACGGAAATTAGTGTTCGAGTGTTTGGTCGTGTGCGCCTGGGCTCCTCCACGTTTGCCAATCAACCAGGGGCAAGCAAGCAACAACTGTTGGCAAAGTTCCACATCCCATTATAGAGGAGAGAATACAAAAATGTTTCAGTATGAGTTTCAATATGAAAATAATAGTGTGTTTTTCTTTTACAGTTTGTGGGTGGTACATGTGTTGGAGCTATTAAGCATATTTTCCAGAGGCGAAATTCACGAATACTCTTGGGTCAATACGAAAATAAGAAAATAAGCTATAAATATGTGTGTTTTGTTTGAACACTTTTATTTGGCAATTTTAAATCAGAAAATCGAAAATGAAAATTTCCATTTTCAAAAAAAAAATCAGACTATTTAGTCCAGATTGCAAGTTCCCGCATATCCCATGAGTGGTGACCTAATTCTCGTTTTATTTTTGAAAGATTTTTATTTGTATAAGATTAGGACAAAAATAAGGGAAGGAATTATCCATTTTTCTTTGGAAGTGATTCAATATCCTTCTCTGCGGTGTTGGGTTCAATGCTTGGAAAACTGCAGAGTTTCGGCACCATGGGCTCTTGAATGAGAACATATTACAAAAGTCGTGAAAGTATGAACGACAAATTCATTCTTTAGTGCAAATTATGATTCCTTATAATATATTTGTACATTTTAATTTGTATGAAATTTGAAAAGTACTGAACCATTGAGCCACGAATACCTGACTAATGGACATTTCCTTTTTGCCATTTAAACTTTTCCTAAGTTGAGTTTTTCTTTTCATTAAAAAAGTCATACATACAAATTTTGTTCTTTGCTTATTACAGAGAACCAAGTTCTGTAGAAGATAAATAATGAAACGAAATTACCTTTAGGCATTACTACGACAATACGTATTTAATAGCAGTCCATTCATCACCATCCCCACAAGTCTATGGAAGTATCCATGTCCCTGCCGTTGCCCACGCTGGGAGCGCCATAGAAATGGGCCAAAAGTTATTTTTTATTCTCCAACAAAAGTTTACTTTCTTCCTGTTTGCCTAAAAAAAAAAACGAAATGTAAGAAAATTTAAACGGTGTTAGTGCTGCATGAATGCAATGATCGGGCCTTGAGGCCATTTTGTTTGGAAATTCGCTTGAACGAATACCCAGAGTATTTACATTGGGAAAAGTTTTTAGAATTTAAATGAAATGAAAATCATTTACATAACATTCCCTCCAGTTGTTATCAAGAAAAAGAAAACGATGAACTTTGAGTGCATGTGAAATGACAGATGAAGTCGGTTCTTCTTCCCACAGAATTTTATTTCATTGGCCTACCAATCGATAAAATTTGTATGTGCGTGTGTGTGTAAATGTTAACAGAAAACTGTAACAGACAGATTCTTGATTATACAAAGTGGTCGTTTTTCTCATAGAAATTTCAAATGAGTATTTGTTTGATATTTGATCATTACTACTTTTGCAACCCCGAATGCCCGCTTGTGATTTGTTTTAATACAACAAGATTTTTGCATTTGTTGTAAAACAATTTTGTCAAGTAATTAACCTCGCTGTTGTGGTTCTTGTTAGAACAAAATCAGAACAGCAAAATACAATGCATGTTTTTCTGTCATATCTCTCTCTTTCTGCTTACAATACATACTAACACACATGTTTACATTGGCTTACAGAGAAGAGCTTATGGAGAAGAGATTTGCATATTTCAACTTTATATGCATTGAATGGTGGGTGAAAACTAAACGAAGAACAAGATACGTGTAATCAATTTAGCAAAGTACTTGTCCAATGTGGATGCAAAAGAGAATAACGTCTAGCAAAAATTCCAATAGAATT
>PGFW01039867.1:8110-18199 GCA_003123925.1 Haematobia irritans | reverse complement strand
TAAAAAGGAGGTTTTCTTTTGTATAAAGGTTTATTATAATTTTTTAAAATTTGATAATATTCGCCTAATTCTAAATTCTGCGTCCATCCTCAGTCCATGTGCAAAATGGAAATTTTGTTGATTGGAGAAAAATGTAATCTACAAAAAAAAAATCTGATTCAATTACGAATTTAATTTATCCAATTAAATTTGTATATATTTAATGATAGTATCAATTAGAGTTCTGCATCGAATAACTGTTCACTACATGTATGCCAAATTCGCTGTCGAATATAGTACATACACTGTCTTTCTCTCAGAGCGCAAGTAGTGAAGTGAAGAGAACACTTGTTTGTCAAATACCACCAAGTACTTATCCGAAACAATATGTGTTCCGAAAAAAAGGAACAATAAATATGTAAGTACTTGAGAAAAAGTACAACATGGATTCTCTTCACTTCACGTGGTACCACAAGTATTTTCTCATGTCATTTATGTATGTCACACACTTACCTTAACGTTTGCCGTTCTTTAACTGTTTTTTTTTTTTTGCACGTGGTACATGGAGTACTCTATGAAGTTTTGTTCTCGCAACATACTCGACGTGATCACTCTGAGTACACTTCAATAAGAGAGAAAGAGGAATATGTGTTTGTTGGTAGTGAAGACATCAGAGTAGCAACAAGAAGTTACTCGTGGCTTTTGGTGTTCATCAAAATGTGTACCAATAGTTTTGCGACTCTCTCAAATAGATGTACTCATGTAGCAAGTACAAGTGTACTCTGCATTTACAAATGGAATTGTGCAGACCTCTAGTATCAATCACTGTTTTAAATTGGGCAAACAACAAATACTTGACTTAAAAAATAATTGATTTCAATTACTGACTTTGTGTTTTAATTTGATTAAAAAAATAGATTGATTGAAAAAAATCCATTCAATTTCAATTATTAATTGACTTAGTCTTCCGTGTTTGTTTTGAAAAGTTAATTGTATCAATTAAAAAATTTCAATTATTGAGCTTAATTAACTTAATGTTCTGTCTGTCTTGATTAAAAAATTAATGGTATCAATTGATTTGTAATTGACTAATTTTTTTCAACTTTCAATCAACTTTGTTAATTGGAATATTTTTTGTGATACTAAAATTCAAAAATTTTTCGTTTTTGTAATATTTCATTTTCATTTAGGTTTTGTCATTTTTATTTGATGGTCTGTAAGATACCAATAATTTTTTGAATGGTATATCGCCTTGTGTACTGTGATAACACCGGAAGCGATACCAAGCGTGATGAGGTCGCGTGGGACTACAATACAAAAAACGATGTAGAGAGTTTATCTGCAAGGATATTTGTTCGATTATGTATTGATAGGGAGGATTCTATGACAACACAAATGCATATATAGATTATATGTATCTGTAATATTAGAGTTTTCTGTACAATTTCTTAATAGAAAATAACAGATAATGTTTTAAATTTTTGATAAGATTCTAGAGGGCCCTGATGTTTTGTCACGAAGGTGGTACCATATAAGTGTCGCATTATACGTACCAAGCCAACAATATATTTGTTTTTGGTAGTCTGAAGTGTTCTGTACAAGACTGGGATTTTTGAAGAAAACAATACGATTCTTTTAATGGCGTTCGTTTTGTTCGCGAGTAATATGCTGCATAGGTGGTTGCTTGCCAACTTGGTCCAGATTGACACATCTGTGCCAATTCCAGGCGCCGATGGGTCTGGAAATATGTATAGAAAATATAAAACCTAGATCGACTTACGATTTCTATATGAAGTTCAAGATAACTTTTTTTGCACTTGTAGGTTTCACTATAGCGTGAATAGTCCACGGAAGACATAAAATTAATGTAGCTACCAGAGCAAGAAAACCAATAGAAACTCTCAAAAATGACAATTCTTCCTAATAACGGTATTTTCCTGAAAGGATGTTTAGTATTATTAATTGTTCCAAATACAAAAAAAAAATCGCAATATCTTCACCGCTGCATTTTAAAGCTTATCGAAAAATCAACTATTGTGTAATTCGGTAGCTAGGTCCCATTGGACCTCATCACGGTCAGAATCGCACTAACTAGCCGTTTTAAAATACCTCTAAAAACAACAATTTTAATGATTCATCACATAAAAAATTTAAAGTTTTCAAGCTTAGAACATTTATATATACAAAGAAGTCATGAAACAATCACCGATGTATGATCCATATAAAAGAAAATTTATGCTATGAATAAAAATCAAAAAGAGGTCCAGCGGGACCAGTCATCGCGCACAGAAGGGATATTTCAACTTTTTAATTTATGCAATTATTTAAAATAAATCGAATAAAAACTACTTTCACTTGTTGGCAATAGTTCAGATTGAAACTCAATATACGAAATATAATTCTATGGAATTTTTGCTAGAACGTTATTCTCGTTTTCATATCCACATTTGGACAAGTACTTTGCTAAATTGATTACACGTATCTTGTTCTTCGTTTAGTTTTCACCCACCCATTCAATGCATATAAAGTTGAAATTATGCAAATCTCTTCTCTATAAGCTCTTTCTCTGTAAGCGGCAATGTAAACATGTGTGTTAGTACGGGGGGGGGGGGGGGGGGGTTATTGTAAGCAGAAAGAGAGAGATATGAGACAGAAAAACATGCATTGTATTTTGCTGTTCTGATTTTGCTTGCTATACAAGAACGCTAAACAGCGAGGTTTAATTAGCTTGACAAAATTGTTTTAATCAACAAATGCAAAAATCTTTGTTGTATTAAAAGAAATCACAAGCGGGCCATTCGGTTTGGAAAAGTAGTAATGATCAAATATCAAACAAATACCTCATTTGAAATTTCCTAATGAGAAACGACGCACTTTGCTATAATCAAGAATCTGTCTGTTACCAGTTTTTCCCCCGCTGTAACATTTAACACAACACGACGCACATACCAAATTTTATCGATTGGTAGGCGCGAATGAATAAAATTCTTGGTGGGAGAGAAGAACGCAGACTTCAATGGCTGTCATTTCAATGGAGCTCAAAGTTCATCGTTTTCTTTTTCTGTGATAACAAGCTGGAGGGAATGTTTATGTAAATGAATTTTCATTCATTTAACATTCTAAGAAATGTTTTCCCTAATCGTAAATACTCTTGGTATTCGTTCAAGAAGCGAATTTCCAAGCAAAATGGCCTCAAGGCCCGATCAATTGGCATTCTACAGCACCTACACCTGTTTATAATTTTCTTCATTTCGTTTTTTTTTAGGCAAACAGGACAGACAGTAAGCTTTTTGTTTGGAGAATAAATAATAAGCTTTTGCCCATTTCTATGGTCGCAGGTGCGGGCAAACGGCAGACCATGGATACTTATCCCATCAGACGTGGGGGCATGGTATGAATGACTGCTATTAAATACGTATTTGCTCGTAGTAATGCCTAAAGGGTAATTTCGTTTCATATTTATCTTCCTACAGAACTTGGTCTCTCTGTAATAAGAAGAACAAAATTTGTATGTATGACTTTTTGAAATTGAAAAGAAAACTCAACTTTAGGAAAAGTTTAAATTGCAAAAGGAAATGTCATAGGTCAGGTATTCTAGCTAATAGGTTCTCTCAGTATTTCAAATTATACAAATTAAAATGTACCAAATATATTAATAAGGAATATATTGCACTTAAAGAATGAATTTGTTCGTTCAACTTCATCGCACTTCTTGTAAATATGTTCTGCATTCAAGAGCCCAATGGTGCGAAAACTTCTGGCAACGTTTCCAGCATTGAAACCGGCAACACCCAGAGAAAGGAATATGACACATTCCCAAAGAAAAATGGATAATTTCCTCCCGTTATTTTGTCTAAATCTTTACAAAATAAAAAATCTTTCAAAATAAAACGAGAATTGGTCACCATCATGGATATGCGGGAAGCTTGCCAATCTGGACTAATTAGTCCTGATTTTTTTTTTGAAAATGTGCAAAATTTTCATTTTCGATTTTACTGCATTTAAAATTATGCAAATAAATAGTGTTCAACACCACACACATATTTATAGCTTATTCTTACTTTTCGTACACGACAGAGAAAATTTGCATTAAATATTGAGCCAACGGAAATTTTGTCATTGTATACAACGAACATTTTCGTTAAGACAATGAAAATGTTCGTTAGCTACTAGCGAAAAGTTTCGTTGATAACAGAAAATTCGATTTAATAACGAAAATTTCGGTTGTATTAATGGAATTTTGTTTCAAAATTGGCGTCAACTTTTAATGACACATTTCATTTAATATAACGAAAACTTTTTCTTACCAAGTGTAGACCCAAGGGTATCGTGATATTTCTCTGGGAAAAATATGTACGACCCACCAACTGTAAAAAGAAAACACACTATTAAAATTTCTTCCCATATTGAAACTCATACCGTGGAAACATTTTTGTATTCTGCTTGCTCCTGTATATGGGAATGTGAACTTTGCCCAACAGTTGTTGCTGGCTTGCCCTGGTTGATTGGCAACGTGGAGGAGCCCAGGCGCACACGACGCAAAAGCACTCGAAACTAATTTGCCGTCTGGCTTTGCACATTAAATAAATATAGATGTGACATTAAATTGAAATTAACTCCCGACGGCTAGGGAGCAGACATTTCCATTCACTGCAAAACACACAACGAAATGTGGAGCGCTCATGGAAAAAAAAACGTCAATCGAAAACTCAGGGCAAAAAAGAATGGATGGCCGACAGTTGTAAAATAGCGGCGTACAGTAGAGTATTGGGCATATGTTGTTGGGGTGTAGGGTGGAATTATAAAGAATAACAGTGATAGCGTGTGAGAGGAAGATTAGTAGAGTTCAGGGTGTATTACTAGCAAATAACACAAAGCTAACAAGCATGCATTATATTCATTAATTGCGTGTTTGTATTATGTAAAGTAATGAGAGTAGCACACTCATATAAGATAATGTATCTTCATACATATGGCAGAGACAAATGGCTGTTTGAAGGCATTGGCATAACAGTCAAGGGAGAAAGGGCATATAGGCACCACTTACACCCGCACACATCTAAAAATGCAGTCACCTACGCGGAACGCTGAAGAGAAACACATGTTTTAATAAAGAAACAATTTGCGAAAGAAAGTTAAAATTAGCAATGTATGTTAAAGTCTAAGAACATTGAAATTGTAAAGTCATGGTTACAATGTGGGCGTTTTGTTGTTTCTATAGTGAAGTTCGTTACAGCTAACAGTCTTGATACTATTACTCCTAGCAAAGTGCAAAGATGCAAAGTATGGTGTGGTGGGTTGGGGTGTCTAGCAAAACGAGTCTGTAGTGCAATGCAAAATAAACAAATATCTCTCGCCCCGCACTCTTATTTTCTATTTTAGCAATACCGACTGGCATTCTTTCTTGTATTCAAGCACCAAAAACTAACAGCAACTGTATTATGGGAAGTGTGGAAACAGAGTTGATAAAAGCTGCTTCCGAAATTAATTTCCTCTTGCCTAGTATGAACGAAAAAAGAAACTTTGTTTTTTTATTATGACATCTTTGGCTATCATAAATTTTTATCTTATAAATTGCACCAAAATAAACGATGAAAAAACTATGCATGTCTGGAATGTTGGAAATAAATTGTTATTGATATCAAGTTCGCCAATATACCATAAAGCTTTTTCGTTTAGCCTTTGGATTACATTTAAATTAAATGCACGAAACCATTTTTGTTTGTCTTCTATCACGAAATTTATAGATCGCAATTAATATTTCATTTGAAATTTTCTTCAATCACAGAATTAAAAATTTCAAATCACCACATTATGAAAGAAAGTTAATTGATTACATGCAATTATGGTGGTTATGAATAAAAATTATGTTCACTCGTCAATTAAATTTTTTAATTGAAAATTTGTTAAAGTTCAGACGAACGGGAAATAAGAAAATCCGAAACTGAAGCCCTTTCAGGCTTTCTCTCTATCTGTATTTTTAATTTTTGTAAGAGGCAATAACGCTTAGATTTATATGAAAAATCATCGTATTGTTATTGCATCAATAGATGGTTTATATTTAACAATATTTTTTTTTGGGCAAATAAATCCCCGAATCGTGTGATAATGTTGTTAGTGACCATTATCAGCAATCGCCAATTAAGTTTTTTTTAGACCAAAGAATGGGCAAGTTCTATTACTTTTCAAAATTACGTTTTTAACCAATGCATTCTGCAATACCCTTAGCTACAAAGGGAATTCTTAGAAAATTAAATTTCTCTGAAGCTTTTGTTCTGCTTGGACATTTTGTGAATAAGCTTTGCGCAAAATATATCCATTTAAAGTTCCCAATAGATTCTCAAATGCGTACTTCCATTCGTGTAGCCACTTTAGTTTATTACAAAAATTTAATGGAAGACGTTTAAGAAATTTGGGTGTGGTTATTGTAACGCTAAAATGTCTTTTCTTCTACGGGGCCCATTTTAATAGCCGATGGATAGACAATTTCGGCAATTTCGTTTAATCATTAATTTTTTGTGTTGGTAAAGTCCTTGGCATTAAAGACGCTCCCTTCTAGTCTTGCATGCTATAGACTTAACACATTTTCATAATCTTGGGCATTACATACAAAATTGGTAAATTTGAAATATGATTCTTGAAATTAAAGTCGCCGTAGAGCAACGAGACAACAAAAAATGAATACGTCAACAAGATTCATGATGACATCGCGTCCACATGGATTTTCTCCTTGTCAACGCTAGGACTATAGTAAAATTAAGCTGGACTTATGCTGTTTTTAGATTTAAATTTCCTATTCGCATTTCTTCTACGATAAGGAGCGTAACAATCTTCAAGGATCACTACGGTTGAATTTATATGCTTATGACGAGTTAAACGAGGCACATAATAAAATAAAAGAAAACTGGGGCAAGGAAGAGAGAGAATTACTGGAAATACCCCTCTCGCTTTTATTTACGGCATTTAGCCTCTATCGTCCGCTGTTCTAACACCGCATCTCTTTTCGTGGCTCGATTCAAGTTCTTTGGCCATAATTTATAGCGCGCATAATCCTTGAGATTTCCCCTTAGAATGGCCGCTTGCAGTTGAGCTATCCCATCGTACAATTATGACTGGGTAGTGGCCCCATTTCCTATTTTTGTTAAACCAATAGGCGTGGTAGAAACATGGCGCACAAGTATAAGCGGCCAACATCCACATTAAATTTCAATGAAGCCACCATGCTTCCAACAACTGCAGAAAATCCAGAAAGCGAAGCCGAGCTAGGACAAACAGTCCACCATAACCAGGCAAACAATATAAAAGATTAAATTAGCAAAAGTTGACAATGCCATTTATTTTCACATAGTTTACAGATTTTTTCCCCCCCCGAGACCATTTTTCTTTTTTGGTGTTTTGCCAAAAGGGGTTTTACTTCATACTAAATTAGGTGAGCCATCTCGGTAGGAGAAATCTTGAGGTCCAGTGGCTTTTTAGGAATAAAATTAAGCACTGTAAAAAATCGAAATATATTTTTCAAAGATTCCAAGAAGTAAACGCACGAACGGCTTTTGCTAAATCCGAATTAGGGAAATATGCGTAAGTGCGAGGCAATGCAACATTTTCCCTTTTAATTTTGACTCTAAAGCATCAGCGTACTTGTATATAAGAAAAATGTGAATAACAATTGAACCAAAAATAAAATTACAGACTTTTTTCTGCTATATTAAAAAAAGAAGAACAAAAAAAAAACAAGCACAATATAATGGTCACGTCTTATTCATGGTCGACGAAAATTCTACTTAAATTATTCAGCAATATGTTTTGGAAAAATTATTTTGTGAAATTAGTGTCCGCCATAAATATTCGAAGGGTCTACAATTATTTAAACATTATTTATTTTTCTGCTTGAGTTCATACACTACAGAGCTAGAGATAATGGTGAAAAAAGGGGACCCTGTAGCGCCGCTTTTTGGCTTGACTTGCATGAACTTTGTGGTAGAGTAGTCAAAGATTGCACTGATGCACATCATGATAATAAATTTGCTTGACCTCTGTAAAAAAACACAGAAAAAAGAAAAACAAATCCCTCATGTCTGTCTAAGGCAATGGTAGTGTTTGAGAGACAGGGAGAACGGAAAAAATCACAGAATATATTTCACTTTTTTAACGTACAAAGGGTGGCGACGGAATGCATTGGAGTATTAGAGAAAGAATACGTGAATAATAAGCATGTAAAAGTCTTGGCACGAAAATGATTAGTGTATTTTTACTTCCACGAATCATTACTCATCAAGCTTTGCTCTGTGGCCTGGCACTCCTGGCCAATACGCCCTTTGCAAATTGTAAAATCCCAATCATTTCATCAAACATCTCTTCATAACAAAAACAACAATCCTAGACTTAAGTTTTTTCCACTCTTGCTTGGCTTAGGCTATGCTCTCTAACGCTCTTCAGTCTTCTTACTGCCCACCAACGTACTTTATGTAGATTAGATCAATAATAAACCTTTATACAAAAGAAAACCTCCTTTTTATAGAAATATATAAGACCTCCTGGAAATGCTGCAGAGAACTGCATTCCTTATAGGTCATGCTCTTGAGATAGATGCACTGATCCATATAAATGTAATTGCTTACCAATATAGAAATAATTTATCTTCAAGATTATTTGGTAATGAGAGTTTTTGCTGGATATAACAAAGTCTCGCTACCTTAACACCAATAGCTGTACGAATTTTTATTGCAGTTATTGCCTAACTAATGACTGAATTATTCTATAACATTTTATTGTTACCTGGTGGTTTTCTTGGGTATTACGCAAAAAAGCTATATATTTGTGGTTTACATTTCCATATTCCTGTAGCTGCCCCTTGGCGCAACTCTCTATAGCATGCACTTTGAGAATACCTGGAGCATTTTGAACGCACATACGGATTAACATGCAAACTCAAGCAATCGTAGATTTTTTACTTATTTTGTTTCGTGGCAGTGGATACATTTCATTTTTGTGGTTGAAACAACCTGAGATGTTGTGGTGGTTTTGGGGCGCATCTCTTACGTTTGTTTTTCATATTTCTCTAGTATTGAATATTTTCATCTGTACTACCTGAAAGCTACCTCCTGGCCATTAAATTTTTTATTATTCTCCTTTCTTATTTTGGTTTTGTTGCTTTTGTCTCATTAATTACACCGAAGAAAACTGTATAGGCAGTTAAATCTCTCAAACATGGAAAACTTAAAAAAACAAATGATCAAATTAATATCTTATATACTAAAAAAACAGTGAAGAAGAAGACCAGGAAGAAAAATTTTGGTTAATTTTAGAAAATTTTAACTAAACAGTATTAGAAACGCTGACATCACGCCCATATCACAAAAATAAGTAAATATTTTTCGACAAATTCAAGAAAATTTATTAGACATAATTAATTTTTTTCACTTGTTAAAGAAAATTTTATAGTTTGTAGGAAAAAAATTGGAGTTCAAAATTGCAAGAATGTCTTTAGTGCCATACGAAGTTCATGATGGGCGCATTATTGGTATTGGTATGAAATTCTGAACTATTTTGTGGGAGACACGATTTTAGTTAATCGTTCATGCTTCATTTGTGTATAATTTTTTCCTCTGTTTTAGTTAATTTAACTAACGTACGCAAACTAATATTAAAATCATGGAAACTTTCTTAAACTGCAATAATTCTATGAAATAAAAGAGAGTTAAATCGGGTTCACTTTTTTTTAGTGTATATGCGAACAAAGCTAAACCTAAATGAAGACAAAAATGATATTGATTATATTATAGAAATTATTGAAAAAAATAACTAAAATTATTTCAAAAGGCAATATATATATATTTTTTTTCAGTGTAAGAACTAAAGCTGTGCCGAGAACTATCCATTGACATTAACGATTACGCTGAATGGAAACTTGCTAGTGTTGGCGTGTCATTTAGACACTGGGAAATTTGGATGATATCTACAGCTACACAGTAGCGCAGTAGCATCTTACGTCTCAACCGCTACCTCACCTAAACCAAGAAATCCTGCTGGTGTTCCTCTTAACTATTAATGCAAATTGCGAAAATCTCAAGAGATTTTCTTTACTATATCGAGTATTTTTTTATTATTTTT
>PGFW01039863.1:44143-54885 GCA_003123925.1 Haematobia irritans | reverse complement strand
AGAAGCAGAAGCAGAAGCAAATGAAAAGAAATACAAATAAAATACAAAAAAGTGTTTATGGTGTTGTTGTTCTTCTTGTTGTTGCTTTTAAGTATAACTTAATATTCATATGGCTTTAGGGCTTCATCTCTCGGTTCTTATGGTCGATTCCAAAATATTTCGAAATACAGATTTACGTGGGTGCTTTTTTGCACCTCTGTCCGAGTTACGGTTGACTACATTCGATGGTGATTCTCCAGCGTCATTTGTGTATCCTTACGGTGCGTAAAAAAATCCCCCAATTCCTTATGCCCCATAGCCAGTTCTTCGTTTGCTCGTTCAATGTTGAATCCGAGAAGTTGTGTGAGTGCGTGTATATGTGTCGGCTTCGGTGCCGATTAGAGTTTCAAACTAAGGAAATTCAATTATATAATCGAAGTAATTAAAAGTATGCGAATGTAAATCCTATCAAAAATTTACAAGAAAAAGGATTTCCCTCATTAAATCAAGAAGTTTACGAATACAAGACAACAAGGATTCAAGGACTACGAAGAGAAGGCGATACATTCACATACATTGGCAACTGTGTAATAGAAAAAAAAAACGATGTTTGTATGGGTATATATATTAAGAAATAGAAAGAACCTTCTCAACAAAGAAACATAATCCGGAAATCAACAGTGTTGTATGTCTCCCATCAACGCCACGAAGGAAGACATCAATCACAAACGTTTCGATTCCATCATTCTATCGTCACTGTAATTTTGTGTTTTTGTCATCATCGTCGTCACCTCTTGCACCGATCACTATGGCCGCTGCCAATGCTATGAGCAGCAGTTGTCAAAGTATTGCTGGTACTTTGGGAAATATGGCCTCGACTGGTGGTGTTGTAGGCGGCGGATGCTTGCGTTCCGGCAATGGCAACAGCAATACAACACAATACGTTATGGGTACCGGTAGTTTGGGACGGCTTAAGCTGAAAACATTGGGTGCCAGTGATGAGGAGTTGGATTTTGCACAGGTAATTTTACATATACAACAAAATAGAATAGAGGTTTTGCAACAATTGCATTTTTGCCCCCAGTTCTTATGTGTCAGGATGCATCGAAAAGTTATAAACATTTATGACCAAGATGTCAGGCAAAGGAAACTCACATGAGATGAGTTACCTTGTGAAGCATATGCAATCGAAATGCAAGATATTCTAAAGTTATGGAAGGGTAAGGTACACAACAGGGACGTACGCATAGGAAAAGGGCCCTTGACGTTTTGTTTCGCACCCATAGAAAAATGTGCAAATGTCGAGACAGCCGCCCTATGTTGCAAGTATATTTCTGGCTCTTGTCTTCTAATTGTGATGCTTTTGCTCCCAAAAATTCCCAATTCAAATTAAAAATCCCCAAAGAATTTTTGACAAGTTTGTAACAGGTTGGGCACCTAGGTCTGACACATAGATGGCGTCGCTAGTATCAAAGGCATATTATTTTTTATACCCATCCACCATTAGGATGGGGGTATATTTAACTTTGTCATTCCGTTTGTTAACACATCGCAAATATTGCCTCTAAGACCCCATAAAGTATATATATTCTGCGCGTCGTGGTGAAATTCTGAGTCGATCTGAGCATTTCCGTCGTCCGTCCGTCCGTCTGTTTGAAATCACGCTAACTTTCCGAACGAAAACAAGCTATCTACTTGAAACTTGCACAAGTTGAGTTGTTTATTGATGTAGGTCGTATGGTATGCGCAAATTGGGTCATAATCGCACGTCCACTTTTACGTATAGCCCCTATATAAACGGACCCCCAAATTTGGCTTGCGATCGACTCTAAGAGAAGCAAATTTCATCCGATCCGGCTGAAATTCGGTACATGGTGTAAGTATATGGTCTCTAACATCCATGCAAAAATTGGTCCATATCGGTCCACTTTTACGTATAGCCCCCATATAAACTTACCCCCAAATTTGGCTTGCGATCACTCTAAGAGAAGCAAATTTCATCCGATCCGGCTGAAAATTCGGTACATGGTGTAAGTATATTATGGTCTCAACATCCATGCAAAAATTGGTCCATATCGGTCCACTTTTACGTATTAGACCCCATATAAACGGACCCCCAAATTTGGCTTGCGATCACTCTAAGAGAAGCAAATTTCATCCGATCCGGCTGAAATTTAGTACATGGTGTTAGTATATGGTCTCCAATGACCATGCAAAAATTGGTCCACATCGGTCCATAATTATATATAGCCCCCATATAAACCGATCCCACCGATTTGGTTGCGGAGCCTCTAAGAAACGAAAATTTCAATCCGATCCGGTGAAATTTGGTATATGGTGTTTGTAATATGCTTCTTCTAATGTTCACGCAAAAATTGGTCCATATCGGTCCATAATTATATATAGCCCCCATATAAATCGATTCCCAGATTTGTCCTCCGGAGCCTCTTGGAGGAGCAAAATTCATCCGATCCGGTTGAAATTTGCAACGTGGTGTTAGTATAAGGCCGCTAATATCCATGCCAAAATTTGTCCATATCGGTCTATAGTTATATATAGCCGATCCCCAATCACACAAAAATTGGTCCATATCGGTTCATATTCATGGTTGCCACTCGAGCCAAAAATAATCTACCAAAATTTTATTTTTATGGAAAACATTGTCAAAATGTTATTTCTATAGAAAATTTTGTCAAAATTTTATTTCTATAGAAAATTTTGTCAAAATTTTATTTCTATAGAAAATTTTGTCAAAATTTTATTTCTATAGAAAATTTTGTCAAAATTTTATTTCTATAGAAATTTTTTTCCAAATTTTATTTCTATAGAAATTTTTTCCAAATTTTATTTCTATAGAAAATGTTGTCAAAATTTTATTTTGTCAAAATTTTATTTCTATAGAAACTTTAAACTTAATTAATATGGTATATAATCGGCCTTTTTTAGTTTAATATATACTACGTATGGACTACCTTGTAATTTAGAAGACGAAGTTAGGAAGTTTTAAGATATCTTGCCATCGGCAAGTGTTACCGCAACCCAAGTAATTCGATTGTGGATGACAGTCTTCAGTAGAAGTTTGTACGCAATCCATGGTGGAGGGTACATAAGCTTCGGCCTGGCCGAACTTACGGCCCTATATACTTGTTATATGTTACCAACCTTCAAATGATTTTGTGTCAAAAATTTGACGTCTGTAAAGTCAATTAGTTTGTGAGATAGAGCGTCTTTTGTGAAGCAACTTTTGTATTGTGAAAAAAAATGGAAAAAAAAAATTTTCGTGTTTTGATAAAATACTATTTTCTGAAGGGAAAAAATACGGTGGAAGCAAAAACTTGGCTTGACTTTGCCCCAGGGAAATCAACAATACTTGATTGGTATGCAAAATTCAAGCGTGGAGAAATGAGCACGGAGGACGGTGGACGCCCGAAAGAGGTGGTTACCAACGAAAACATAAAAAAAAAACACAAAATGATTTTGAATGACCGTAAACTGAAGTTGATCGAGATGGCAGAGGCCTTATAGAACGTGTTGGTCATATCATTCATCAATATTTCGATATGCGGAAGCTCTGTGCAAAATGGGTGCCGCGCGAGTTCACATTTGACCAAAAACAACAACGTGTTGATGATTCTGAGCGGTGTTTGCAGCTGTTAACTCGTAATACACCCGAGTTTTTCCGTCGATATGTGACAATGGATGAAACATGGCTCCATCACCACACTCCTGAGTCCAATCGACAGTCGGCTGAGTGGACAGCGACCGGTGAACAGTCTCCGAAGCGTGGAAAGACTCAAAAGTCCGCTGGCAAAGTAATGGCCTCTGTTTTTTGAGATGCGCATGGAATAATTTTTATCGATTATCTTGAGAAGGGAAAAACCATCAACAGTCGAAATCGCGGCAAAACGGCCCCATATGAAGAAGAAAAAAGCGTTGTTCCACCAAGACAACACACCGTGCCACATGTCGTTGAGAACGATGGCAAAAAATCATGAATTGGGCTTCGAATTGCTTCCCCACCCATCGTATTCTCCAGATCTGGCCCCCGGCGACTTTTTCTTGTTCTCAGACCTCAAAAGGATGCTCGCAGGGAAAAATTTGGCTGCAATGAAGAGGTGATCGCCGAAACTGAGGCCTATTTTGAGGCAAACCCGAAGGAATACTACCAAAATGGTATCAAAAATTGGAAGGTCGTTATAATCGTTGTATCGCTGTTGAAGGGAACTATGTTGAATAATAAAAACGAATTTTGAAAAAAAAAAAATGTGTTTTTCTTTGTTAGACCGGGGACTTATCAGCCAACCTGTTATGAAGAAATAAAGTATTGGGCTGTGTTTTAGATAATCAATAATAATTTAAAAACTAAAAAAATATAAAAGTTTTATCATACCCGCTTGCGGGTTGCAATAAGATCAAGATTTCGAACACAAAACCAGGAGAGTGGTGATTATATAGCAAATGCTCGAAAAATGAAAATTGGAAACGAAAATTTACTTCTAAATACTAATGTAATAAAATAGGTTTGTAGATCAATATAAAGGTGAACCATCTTCAAAAATAACAGAAAATGTTCCAAAAAAAAAAAAAAAAAAAAAAAAAAAAAAAAAAAAAAAAAAAAAAAAAAAAAAAAAAAAACTAAAATAGGCTATCAACCGCATGATATGGGATGGTATTCGGTAGACGCTTGGGATATTTAAGTGGTTAGTATATAGTCTGCTGGAATCAAGAATGCCCAGAATCGTTGTAGATTTAAAATATGATATCCGCCAAAAAATAATTGGACTGCGAGGTTTAGCATCCGCTTAGAAACTCAAGCGTTATACTAGACACAAAATGAGACGTTTTTTTTGTTAGTTGTTACAATGAATAATTATTTATTTTGACATAAACTTAAATTGGAGCCAACAAAGTCGACCTGATATGGAAAAAAAAAAAGTCAAACAAAAGCACACCGAGTCAATTGTTAATGTCCGCCTACATACAAAGATTGTCGCATTCCATGGTTGCCAATCCTTCCAAAATTTGAAGAAAATAATTTAACAGAAAATTGGTAAAATAAATGGTTTGTTTCTGTAGAAAATTTTGCCAAAATTTACTTTTATTGAAAATTTTGAGAAATTTAAATTTCGAATTAGAAAAATTTATCGAAAATTTAAATTTTATAGAAATTTGCCAAAGATTTATTTCTAAATAGATTTTTTGCAAATTTTATTTCTATTGAACAAGATTTGTCCAAAATCTTACTTCTATATAGAAATATGAAAATTTTTAAAATTTCAATTCCAGAAGAAGTTTGTCAAAATTTTATTTCATATTGAAAATTGATTGCAATAACTTTATTCTACAGAAAATTAACTTTGCAAATTTTATTCAGTTCAAATTTTATCAAATTTTTAATTTCTATAAGAAATTTAGTCAAACGATTTTTCTATGGAAATTGACTTTTTGTAGAAATTTTTGTCCAACATTTATTTTCTAAGAAAAATTTTCACAAAATTTTCTTTTATAAAAATTTGCCAAAAATTTACTTCATTACAAAATTTTGCAAAGTATTTATTTCTTATAGAAAAATTTTGTCAAAATTTAATTTCTATAGAAAATTATCAAAATTTTTATTTCTATAGATAATATTTCAAAAATGTTCTTTTGGAGAAAATTTTCCAAAATTTTTTTCTAAGAAAATTTTTTTCCAAAATTTTGAAATCTATAGAAATTTGGTAACATTTTATTGCTATTGAAAATTCAAAAATTTTATTACAATTTGGGATATTGTTGGCCTTGAGGTCATGGACTAATAAATGCTGGTTTAAACCCATCGATGATCATCTTCAGCGAATATTATATTTTTACAAATAATATGACTTCTCCTTCAATGTTTCATGTCTAACAAGGAAAAGTCTTTACTTTGTAAAATAATATCTCGCTGAAGATGATCCCGATGGGTGTACGAAATACTCCGAGAACAGCAATATTCATAAAAAAATATAAAAACATTAACACCAGCATTTTTTTCATTAGGTCCATACTTCAAAAGCCACAACAAATAATCCAAAGATTGAAAATCGCAAAGGACAACTAAAAAACAAAAAAAAAATTTTATTCATAAAAAAATTTTGCCAAAATCTATTTCTCTAGAAAAATTTTGACAAAATTCTACCTTTTATAGAAAAGTTCCAACCATTGTATTCTATACCAGATTTTAATTGTCTTACAAATTTAAAAACTGTTATTTCTATAGGAAACATAGAAATTGTCAAATTTATTCTCAAAAGATTGTTCAAAATTTTTATTCATAGAAATTTTGTAGAAACAGTTCTGTTAAAACAGTTTTTCCCAAAGATTTATTCTAATAACATATTTTGTCAAAGTGTTTATTCTATAGAAAATCTTGTCAAAACTTATTCATAGAAATGTTGTCCAACATTTTATTTCTATATGAAAGTTTTGTCCAAAATTATTTCAGAAATTTGGTCAGAAATTTATTTAATGAAATTATGGTCAACCGTTTATTTGTAGAATTCCAAAAATCCAAAAGTTTATTCTAAGAAATTGGCAAAATTTATTTCATAGAAAAATTTTGGCAAATTATGCTATTGAAAATTTTACTTCATAAGAAAACTTATCTATAAGAAATTTGTCAAAAATTTATCTATTAGAAAATTGCGAAAAATTTATCTATAGAAATTTCCAAATTTATTTTAAGAAATCTATTAAAATTTAATTTCATAAATATATTGCCAAAAATTTTATAGAACGTTCCAAAATTTATTCATGAAAAATTCCGACACAATTATCTAAGAAGTGTTACAAATGATTAAATTCTATAGAATGTGTTGCCCAAATTGCATCATAAAAACATAATTCAAAAATTTTCAAAAAATTAATTCTGTAAAAAGTTGTAAATTTATTCAATGGAATTTTCCAAAAATTTGATCTATAAATTCCAAAATTGTATTCTATAAAATTGCCAAATTTATTTCTATAGAAATTTTGCAAAATTATTAAATTTTTCATTTTCATATAGAAATTTTGCCAAAATTTATTTTTATAGAAAATTGGCGCGCAAAATGTATTTATTAAATCTATTTAAATTATTTCTATAGATAATTTTGCCAAGTTTTAGTTCCTATAGAGAAAATCTTACAAAATTATTCTATAGAATTTTGCCAAAAATTGTTATGCTGTATAGAAATTTTGCTAAAATTTTATTTGCTTATAAAACTATAAGACTATATACTATAAATTTTGGCAAAAAAATTAATTCTGTAAAAGTTGGCTTGTTAAAATTTATTTGCCTAGAAATTTTGTCAAAATTTATTTCTATAGAAAATTTGTGGCCAAAATTATTTCTATAAAAATTTTGCCAAAATTTATTCTATAGAAAATTGCGCAAAATTTTTTTTATATAGAAATTTCGATTAAAATTTTATTTTTATAGATAATTTTGCCAAAATTTTATTTCTATAGAAAATTTTTGCCAAAATTTTATTTCTGTAAAAATTCCCGACAAAAACTTATTTCATAAAATTGTCAAAAATTTATTTCTATAGAAAATTACTTCCATAGCAATTTGTCAAAAATTATTACTTTTGAAATGTGTCTAAAATTTTATTTTCTATAGAAATTTATAAATTTATTCGAAGAAAATGCAACATTTATTTAAAGAAAATTTGCAATTATCATAAGAAATTTTTTTGTCAAACATTTATTTCATAGAAACTTTGACAAATTTATTTCTATACAAATTTGCCCAAAATTTATCTTTTATAGAAAGGCCAAATTTTATTTCAATAGAAAATTCCAAAATTTATTTCATAAAAATTTGGTCAAAAACTTTATTTCTACAGAAAATTTGACAAAATTAATTTCTATAGAATTTTATCAAAATTTTATTGCTTTAAAAAATTGAAGTACCTCTTAGTTGGAGAGGAATACTATGCAAAATGTATCAAAACATCTAGAATTCTTCCAATCACCAAACAGTAAAAAATCAATAATATTTATAGAATTCTACCAACCGTGGTCGCATCCCCTTTTCGACGGAACGCCAAGAAGTTTTAATGCGGTGGATTAGTCCCTCTCAGGACAAAGATTGACTCTATTTGAGTTCAATGAATGATTTTAGTTAAAGTTCTCCAAATTTTCCAGAGAAATGAGAAAAATGTTTGTATTACGAATGAAGTACACAATTTTACTAATGGTTCATATTTCCTAAAAAGGGCAAAGTTACTTAAATTGCTTCATAAATCTTGAAGTAGTAATATTTTCTTAATTGTGACTGTCTGAACCCTTCTAAGGGCTAAAGACATTTCAACAAATTTAAATCCAATATTTTCTTCATAATATAATTGTCTTAAACAACAGAATTTACAATAATATGTTAATTAAATAACTCATTTGACAAAAAAAAAAAAATATAAAATTATTTGTATATTGCAATATAAAAATTGTTAAAATTTTCTAAATATTTTCAATGTTATTTTCATGGTGGTTCACTTTTTTTTCTTAGTGTATTATCTGCAAACATATGCCGAAATATTCAGTGATTCCATATTGGATAAATATGTACTTGAACTTTTGTAAGCAATAAAATATGGTTATTGATTGATATTAGTTCAAGAGTTTTTTTTGATGTACTCATCACCACAATGAGGGAAAACCAATGGTAAATTTCATCAGGTGTGACAAAAATCACCAAAGTTTGTCAAAAAAGGTAAACAGGGAGTATGTGAATGGATATGGCCGAGAAGTATATGAGTGAATATGGCAAAGTTTTATATGAGTGACACTCACACGCACCTTCTACCCTAGAGAGAAAAGTGAGAGGGTTAATGCACTGTTGAATAGCCATAGAAAAATAATTAGCTGACTAGAGAATAGCTGAAAAGGATGGACATACATTGATACTTCCTCTCCTCACTCACCTTTTTATAATGGACACCAGTATGTATATCTTGTGGTCATATTCATATATTGTAGGGTATGCAATGCATGAATAAATGCTAGGTAAATCTCAAATACAATCGCTTTTCGTAAATCGGAGACTTTTCGACTAATCTCGTTTTCGATTTTCGATAGTGACCAACTTTTTAAACTAAGAGAACTTTAACGAAAAGTCGACGGAAATTGGTGTAGATCTTTTTATTCTGAAAACTGATCGCACGGACTCGATGTTACAGGTGATACGGCAAAATTTGGTCAAGGGAAAACGCGTATAAATCGGTGAAATCGTTTATTTAAAAAATCAAATAAATATTCTTTTTCAAGTTCAATTAGTATAAAATTCAGGAAAAAATTCTCAGTTTGGCTTTCGCTTTTCCCAAAACCGAATTGCCGGCCTCACGCTTGACACCTGCCATCAGATTGTTTACAGCACCTTGTCACACTTCTTCGCCGCAGAAAGCCAGTTTGCCTTGAACTGCTGCTCGTCCTTAGCAGTCTTTTGGTCTCTTTAGGTTCCGCTTGACAATAGCCCAGTATTTCTCAATTGGGCGGAGCTCTGGCGTGTTGGGAGATTCTTGTCGTTGGAACCACCTGCACGTTGGTGCGGGCGTACCAAGTCCATGGCCTTTTTACCTTTATGGCAAGATGCCAACTCCGACTAAAACAGTACGGAACAACCGTGTTTCTTCAGGAAAGGCAGCAGACGTTTATTCAAAAAACACTCTTTCACGTAAATTTCTTGGTTGACAGTCCCGGAAGCTATGAAAATGCTGCTTTTCAAGCCACAGGTACAGTTGGCTTGGCAAAACCAGATATATTTTTGCGACTTTGACAGTTTTATGTGCTTGAAAATATCTGCTACCTTTCCCCTTCCTTTTGCCGATAAAAAATCCTGTCCCGGAAGCTGCTTGTAGTCGGCTTTGACGTAGGTTTCGTCGTCCATTACCACGCAGTCAAACTTCGTCAGCATCGTCGTGTACAGCCTCCGGGATCGCGCTTTGGCCGTCGTATTTTGGTTTATCATCGCGATTTGGAGTCACTACTTCTTGTAAGTTCGATAGTCCGGCTCGTTTTTGCTCGATGCCACGGTTGTAGACGATACACCAGCTTATTTTCGGCATCTCGGAAAGAGAGGTTAGGGTTTCGCTTGAACTACCGGCAACTCTCTTTGTGCTCTGAGCGGCTTCCGGTTTTCGATTGCCTCCCGATCCAGACCTCCTGGCTGTCGACAAATGTTCCCCAAACACTTTAGTTACATTTGTAACGTTGATTTGGAACTTTTAGCGATTTTACGCAGCTTTGCGTGGAGTAAGCTCGGATTTTCGCGATGCGGCGAGCAAAAATTTTTGATACGCTGTTCTTCTTGCTTAGACGGGCATTTTGACAACTGAAGAGTGAATTCCAAAATCAAATAAAACAACATTCTACACATACACACCTTCAAAATGAGGGGTGTTCAGGTTTTTTAAATGCAAAATTGGAAAAGAAATACGTCAAGTTTATATTGACCAAATTTTGACCGTATCACCCTTTAAAGTCGAAATTTCAATAGTTACATAAGCCGATGGAATATGTTTTCAAAATTTTAAATTCAAGATCTATTTTTGTAATTTTTGGTTACGTCGAAAAGTCGAAAATTGTATAGTCGACTTATTCAAAAAGATGATTTTTCTAGTTTTTGGAATGTCGAAAAGTCGACTATTGTGAGAATGAAAAAGTATTGAAGTCAACTTATCAAATAAAAAAAGCAGACACTCAAACCAAAGAGAACGACTTATCCAGTTAAGATACTGTCGCTACGGGAAATTGATTTAAATGTA
>PGFW01039863.1:0-12426 GCA_003123925.1 Haematobia irritans | reverse complement strand
TATCAGAATTTTCTTACAGAAATTAAAAATTTTGGCAAACAGTTTCTAAGAAATAACATTGTTGGCAAAATTATCTATAGAATAAAATTTTTATAGAAAATTTTCTATAAAAATAAAATTTTGGAAAAATGTTCTATAGAAATAAATTTTCGCACATTTTCTATAGAAATAAATTTTTGACAAAAATTATTCTATATGAAATAAGTTTTTTCTATAGAAATTAAAAATTTTCAATAGCAATTAAAATTTTGCCAAAATTTTCTATAGAAATAAAATTTTTGCCATAATTTTCTATTAGAAATAAAATTTTTTGGAATTTTGGCAAAATTTTCTTACAAAAAATAAAACAGTGACAAATAATTTCTATTAGAAATAATTTTTGACAAAATCTTTGGTAGAAATAAAATTTTGACAAAAACTTCTATAGAAATAAAATGTTTGACAAAGACTTTCTATAGAAATAAAGTTTTGACAAAATTTTCTATAGAAATAACATTTTGACAAAATTGTATATAGAAATAAAATCTTGACAAATGTTTCTACAGAAACATTGTTCTTACAAAATTTTCTATAGAAATATTTTGACAAAATCTTTCTTGAGAAATAAATTTTGACCCCAAAATATTTCTATCAGCTTTCTATAGAAAATACCAGTTTTTACAAAATCTTGTAAGAAATAAAACTTGTATAGAAATAAAAATGTTGGCAACATTTTCTATAAAAGCTAGAAAATTTTTGTCAAAATATTTCTAGAGAAATAAATTTTGGCCAAAATTTTTATTTAAGAAATAAAAAATTTTTGTTTTGTTTTGTTACGTTGTCCTTTGGAATTTTACAATTTGGGGATTATTTGTTTTTGGTTGAGGTCATGGACTTAATAAAAAATGGTGGTGTTAATTGTTTTTCATTTACTTTTTATTGAAATATTTGCTGTTCTCGGATATTTCGATACACCACTCGGTGATCATCTTCAGCGACGATATTATATTTTACAAAGATAATAGACTTTCTCGCTGTTAGACATGAACATTTGTAGGAGAAAGTCTATTACTTTGTAAAAAATATAATATTCTCGCTGAAGATGATCACCGATTGGTGTTTAACACCAGCATTTTTCATTAGTTTCCATGACCTCAAGCAAACAAATAATCCCAAAAATTGTAAATAAAATTTTGGCAAAAATTTTCAATAGCAATAAAAATAGTTACCCAAAATTTTCATAGAAATTAAAATTTTCTGGAAAATTTTTTATAGAAACAAAAATTTTTGGAAAAATTTTCTTTACAAAAAAAAAAAAAAAAAAAAAAAAAAAAAAAAAAAAATGGAAAATTTTTGACAATTATTTTCTAAGAAATAAATTTTGACATAAATTTTCTATAGAAATAAAATTTTTGACTAAATTTTCTATAGAAATAAAATTTTAAAAATTTTCTATGGAAGTAAAATTTTTGGCAAATTTTTCAAAAGAAATAAAATTTTGACCAAAATCTTTTTTGAGAATAAATTGTGACAAATTTTCTATTGTTTCCTAATAGAAATAACAGTTGACAAAATCTTGTAAAGAAATTAAAATTTGATTAAAACTTGTATAGAAATATAATTTGTCAAAATTTTCTGTAGAAATAAAGTTTTGACAAAATTTTCTATAGAAATAAATTTTGATGCAAAATTTTCTATTGGAAATAAAATTTTGGCAAATTTTCTATAGAAGTAAATTTATGACAACAATTTTCATATAGAATAAAAATGTTGGACAAAATTTTCTATTAGAAAATACAAATTGTCAAAAATTTTCTATAAAAATATAAATTTTGGAAAATTTTTCTATAGAAATAAAACTTTGTCAAAATTTTCAATAAAAAGTAAAATTTTGGCAAAATTATTCTAAAAGAAACAAACATATTTTTACAATTTTTGTTAAATTTTCTTCAAATTTTGGAAAGATTGGGCAACCATGGATGCGACCACATTTGTATGTACGTTCGGAATATTAACATTGAACTACGGTGTGCACTTTGTTTGTATTTTCACATATTCAGTGACTTATGTTGGCCTCCAATCTTTAAGTTTATGTCAAAATAATAATATTCATGTGTTAAACTAAAAAAAAACGTCTCATTTTTTGTGCTAGTATAAGCCCTTGAGTTTCTAAGGAGTGCTAAACCTCGAGATCAATATATTTTTGGGCGAGATTATTCGTATTTAAAATCTACAAACCGATTCTGATTCTGATTCCAGCGACCTTCAACTTACCCACTCTAATATCCCAAGCATAACCGAATCCATTCCCATCAATGGCGTGATAGTATTTAGAACATTTTTTTCGTGTTATTTCGTTTTCTGCCCAATACTTTTCGCTTTGCGATTTTTATGTGGTTTTTTTGTTAGTCTTGTCTTTTATCTGTCTTTTCTTTTACTCCATCAATGGACTATGACATAGTTGAGGCCAATGTTTTTGTTTCTCTCAATGTTGTGGTTCATTGCTACATGAACGTTCCTATGGTCAAGCGAAGGGTCAGTAGTATTTTCATTTGCTTGGGCATTGCATTAAGATTATTTTAGAAACTGTAATTGGAAAAGTTATACCTGTGCTAAATAATTGAGTTAAATGTCAAATTGTCAAAATATCCTGGTGTTTGTATTGTAGCTGTATTGAAAAAACGCATATTGTAAATTAAAAACGAACAAAGGTTTATTCCCAATATTTGATTTAACGTATGTGTATGAAATGGCGGATTTTTTATCTGTTCGATGTTTTAGGAATTTTAATCTTTGAAAAAAAATCGATCTTGATTTTCTAATTAATTGTGCATTAACCACAAAGTAAAGCAATCACGTCTAGATACACATTATTAGAGAGTTACAGTGAAAGCTTCTCAATATAGACACTCCGAAATCAGGGAACAATTGCCGTGGAGAGTGTGCTGACATTTATCGCCGTTATAATTTGGATTTTTTAAATTGGCATTTATTTGTAGTGAATAGTTTTATTAATTTACCGCAAAAAGAGAATGAAAATTTGATAAAAAGATATTCTTGATCCTAATTTAATAAATAAATTTTGCAAAGGAAGTGAATATTTGTTGCGAAATTTATTTTTAGCAAAGCCACAACACGAAAGGCTGTTTTTTCGGAGGTTCGAGATATAATTCACATTGGGTTTCATTGATTACCGAATTTATTTCTGATAATTTGGTTTTAGTTTTGTTGCAGGTAGAGGGATGTGATTGAGAATATTTGGTAATTCCGAAACAGCAGTTACATCAACGTCTTGCAGTCCATAAGGCTTTACACAAAATTTAATTTAGACAAAACATTATTTTCCTCTGTTTGGTTAAGCCTACACTTGTAGTTTAATAAATGCATGGTTTTAAGGTGAAACTCAAAAAATACAAAAATGCTTGGAGAATAAAACCAATAATAACAAAACGAAAAATTTATTTCTTATAGAAATTTTTTGGCAAAACTTTATTTTTCCATCGAAAATTTTCGTCAAAATTTTATTTCTTAAAAATTTTGTCAAGTTTTTATTTCGTAAAAAAAATTTTGTTAATATTTTATGTCTGTAGAAACATCTTGTCAAAATTTTATTTCTATAACGAAATGTTTGTTCAAAATTTATATTTCTATAGAAACATTTTGTTAAAAACTTTATTTCTATAGAAAAATTTTGTCAAGATTCTATTTCTATAGAAAATTTTGACAAAATTTTCATTTTTTATAGGGAAAATTTTCGTCAAAATTTGATTTCCTATAGAAAATTTCGTCAAAATGTTATTTCTATTCACAAATTTGTCAAAATTTTTATAGAAAATATTGTCGAAATTTTATTTTTATAGAAAATTTTGTCAAAATTCTATTTCTAATAAGAACATTTTGACAAAATTTTATTTCTAATACAAAATTTTTGGTCAAAATTTCATTTCTTATAGAAACATTTCGTCACAAATTTTATTTCTCTGTAGAAAACATTTGTCAAAAATTTTATTTCTATAGAAAATTTGATCACATAATTTTATTTCTATTATTAAATTTTGTCCAAATTTTATGTCTATAAGAAAATTTTATCGAAATTTTATTTCAAGTAGAAATTTGTCAAAATTTTTATTTCTGTAGAAGATTTTGTCAAAATTTTATTTCTATTAGAAAATTTTTCTGTCAAAATCTCTATTCTATAAGGAAATTTTGTCAAATTTATATTATTTCTATAGAAAATTTTGCAACATTTTATTTTCTACTAGAAAGTTTGTCAAAAATTTTTATTTCTATATTTTCGTCAACATTTTATTTCTATAGAAAATTTCTGTCAAAAATTTATTCTATAGAAATTTTGTCATAATTACTATTTCTATAGAAATTTTGTCAAAATTACATTTCTATTAGAAAATTTTTCAAAATTTATTTCTATAGAAAATTTCGTCAAAATTTTATTTCCATAGAAATTTTTGCCAGATTTCATTTTCTATAGAAAATTTCGTCAAAATTTTATTCGTAAAAAAATTTTGTTAATATTTTATTTCTGTAGAAAACATTGTCAAAATTTTATTCTAATAGACAATTTATTTCAAATTTTTTATTTCTATAGAAAAATTTCATTTCAAAATTTATTTCCATAGAAAACTGTCAAAATTTTCATTTTTCTATAGAAATTTTCATCAAATTTTATTGTTAAAATTTTTGTTAATATTTTATTGCTGCTAGAAACATTTGTTCAAAACTTTTATTTTCTATAGAAAGATTTGTCAACATTTTATTTCTATATTAAAATGTTGTCAAAATTTAATTTCTATAGAAAAATATTGTCAAAACTTTATTTTCTATCAGAAAATTTGATCAAACAATTTTATTTCCATAGAAATTTCGTTCAAAATTTTATTTTCGTAAAAAATTTTTGTTATATTTTAATTTCTGTAGGAAACATTTGCCGAAATTTTCTTTTCTCTAGAAAATTTTGTCAAAATTTTTTTTTATAGAAATTTTGTCAAAATTTTATTATTCTATAAGAAAAATTTTGTCAAAATTTTAATTTCTATAGAAAATTTTGTCAAATTTATTTCTATAGAAAATTTTCGTCAAAATTTTGTATCTATAGAAAATTTTTGTCAAAATTTCATTTCTATAGAAAAATTTCGTCAAATTTTATTCGTTAAAAAATGTTTTTGTTAATTATTTTTATTTTCTGGTAGGAACACTTGTCAAACTTATTTTCTAATAGAAGTTTTGTCAACATTTTATTTTCATTCTTTTGTTTTGTTTATTGTTGGTTTTTGTTCCTTTAAAGCTTGTTGTTGTTTTTTTAGGGAAGCACGCTCAAAATAAACCCAGCCAACTGAAATTCAAATCGATGATTTGACAGTGGCCCATTAGGAATAAAAAGAGATTATGTTGTTTGGATTTATTTCGGCATAAGCCGGCTATCATTAACAAAACTTTTTCGGAGAGGTCAAGTGTGGTTCATATGTTCGGGTTTAATGAACTGCCTGAATTTATATCTGATAATTGGGTTGATCAGTTTTGTTGCAAGTAGGGATTGCTGGATGAGGAATGTCGTAATTCCGAAACGTGCGTTTCATTCCAACCATCTTGCAGTCTATAGGGCTTTGCCCAAATAAATTCGACAAACATTCTTTTCCTCTGTTGGTTAAGTTACACTTGTACAATGTATGGTTTTAAGCTGCAATAAAGAACAACAACAAAATTTTATTTCTATAGAAGATTTTGTCAAAATGTTATTTCTATAGAAAATTTTGTCACCATTTTTATTTCTATAGAAAATTTTGTCAAAACTTTATTTCTATAGGAAATTTGTCAAAAATTTTATTTCCATAAAAAATTTCATCAAAATTTTATACGTAAAAATTTTTTGTTAAATACTTTTATTTCTGTAGAAACATTTGCAAATTTTCTTTTCTATAGAAATTTTTGTCAATAATTTTTATTTTTCTGGTAGAAACATTTGTCAAAATTTTATTTCTATTAGAATATTTGTCAAGATTTTATTTCGTATAGAAAATTTGTCAAAAACTTTATTTTATAGAAAATTTTGTCAAAATTTTATTCAAAAAATTTTTGTTAATATTTTATTTGTCAAACAATTTTATTTCTTATAGAAAATTTTGTCAAGATTTTATCCTATGAAAATTGTCAAAATTTTATCTCTATATGAAAATTACTGTCAACATTTTATTTCATATAGAAAATTTTGTCAAAATTTTACTTCTATCGAAAATTTGTCAAAATTATTTTTTCGGATGGAACTTTTTTTTATTCAAAATTTTATTTCTGCTTAATCGAAAATTTTGTCAGTTTTATTTGCTATTAGAATTTGTCAAAACTTTTATTTCTATAGAAAATTTTGTTCAAAATTTTATTTCGAAAAAATTTTTTTGTTAATATTTTATTTGTCCAAAATTTAATTTTCTATAGGAAAATTTTTGTCAAGATTTTATTCCTATTAGAAAATTTGTTTCCAAAATATTTATCTCTATAGAAAATTACTGTCAACATTTTATTTCTATAGAAAATTTTAGTGCAAAATTTTACTTCTAGTCGAAAATTTTGTCAAAAATTATTTTTCGGTGGAATTTTTTTTTTATCAAAAATTTTACTTTCTGTAGAAAATTTTGTCAACATTTTATTTTCTATTAGAAATTTTGTCAAAATTTATTTCTATAGAAATTTTGCCAACATTTTATTTCTATTTAGAAACATTTTATGTCAAATGTATTTCCTTGGTACCAAATTAAGTTGAAAGGAGTTAATTTAGTCGCCTCGTCTGGCGTTTCTTTGTCCATTAGAAGCGGATTATTCTATATTCTTTGGCATTTCGTTTCACTATCGAAGTCCATGTCCATGGGACTTTCGTTTATTCCTTACAATTAATCTAGGCTCATTTAAATATTCTCTATTTCTTTTTCTCTCTTTTTCTCCAATTTCTTTTAATAATAAATTCAGGCCTGCCAAATGTGGAATCCTTTTTTTTAATTAAAAACCCATTTTAAATCTGAAGTTTTGTCCTCGATACGTAGGTGGACATTTAACTTTTTCCTAGAGATTTCAGGCTACTGGTCCCTTTTTTAGGAAATGTGTGTTTTACCACATTAACTGACGGCAACCAAAGGCAATGGGATGAGATTTAGAAGTACAAAAAAACTCAAGTTGAACTGGGCACTGCATCAGTCATATCACTTACAAATTTGCTGCAAACTTTGCTTTCGAATGTCCTGCCCACCAATTTGCAATGGCAGCTACTTGCTGATACAGTCATTGATGTTGTTATGAGCTCAGAGCGTTATTTGTGAGAATACATTTGGCAAATCAAAAGATTGAGGCATGAGGATGAATTGCTTATAGATTCACATGAATGAAATAAAAAATTGTTTTGAGGAGGTGGGGTCCACAATGAAAAAAAAATCATAAGCGTGGGTCTTAGTTTGATAAAAAGTGACGCCGTAGGCAGTTTTTAAACTTTGCTTTTCTTACTTCAAACTTTCCCCAGCCTTAGTCTTCTCATTTTCATCTGTTCTTCTTACTCAAATTCTATGCAGATGTATTTTCTATGTTTGTCTTGTTGTCTATTAATAATTTTCAGTTTATCTCAATCGACCCATATTCCTGGGCCGGCGTGAAATTTCGGACGTTCCTTTTCCTCCAAAGTAGATGAAGATCGTCGTAGACGTACCATTATTGTTGAAAAGAAAAAACGAATCGTTTGGCTTTACTCTACAAAGCATATGGTATTCTTTACAAAAAAGGACCAGGAGTGAAAATGTTACCTATGTCGGATTATGTGGAATATGATGGTCCAGCCTATTAAGAGCAGCGCATGCGAGAGGGGGATGTGATACTTTCATAAATGGCAGATATGTAGTTAGAAGGCAGACCATTAAGACCTTGGTGGATTTCATTCAACAAGTTGTGATTTCTGGATGGTATGGTTTGTCCTCTTTGAGGATTGTGTGAGAGGTAAGTCGCCTACACGCCCTTAACGTTACATAAATAATTTTCCTCCATACTCTCTCTATTTCTCTCTTGACCCCAATCCTTAGGTTTGAATCTCCATATGCGCTATATCAATTTGCCAAACAATGCTACCAAAGAATAAATATGAATGAGCTGGAGGCGTATTTGTGATCCGGGAACGTGAACTCTTGGAGGGCAAATGGAAAACTCACAGTTTTCCAGCCCGCAAAAAGGCTGGAACTACTAGCACTTTGAAGGTTGAGGCACCGAGAACTGGTAATTACTCCTACGCGATACTGAAATGAATTCTTACCCTACTTATCGTCCCACCTTGTCCACCGAAGAATTTTACGAATATACAACGACAGTCGCAGCAGACAATAATGTCACCTCCGGCCCAATATATGCTGTATATCATTACCTTTGATCCCACATATCGGTATTGTTGATGAAACCTTTTCCATTTCGACCATAGCAGTGGTGATTGTTTTGTTGACCATAGGCGAGCCATTGGTCACGTGCCAATCGGGAGACTACAACACGGCCGGGCCACATTCTTCACATATCTTTCAGAGTCAAAGACGCTCTATGTTTCCCAGCCCCCTCAGCACCACTAGAACCTGTGAGAAAACACAAACCACCCCCCCAAACAACCAACAAACAAACCCCAGGCAAGGTCAAGGCCATTTTCTGCAATCGTCTCAACCTACCAGGGATCCCAATGGTGGAAGAAACCCACCAAATCGAAGTAAACAAATGCCATGGCCGTTCATTGTAATCCTGCATTGACTTTAGGATGGGAAGTCATCGGCCAAGCAGCTGCTTTATCTGCGCGGGTTGGAAATGCGTTGATAATGTCAGTTTGGATGCCTTATGATTTGAGCCAAGCCTTGTGTGTGATACCCATGTGTTGCCATCTAGGCGTCATACTCGTCATCACCACAAGGAGCATAGTCATAAGCACAAGCACTCGGCGAATCGCGAGAGAGGGAAAGTGAGAGTAAAGAACGACTCCCAGGCCCAAATCACAAAAGTCATGTATCACCGGGACCAACCACAAGACATCACATCATCATCATCAACATCGGCCCAAGATATACGGAGCAGGTCATCATCATGGGCAAACCCATCAATATCAAATTTATCTTTACCAAATGACCCACAATCTCAACATTTCCGCAGGCACAGCCACATCAGAAGACCTCTGGTCATTACCAGGGATGTGGCGATTCGCATACGGGAAGTATAAGATCCAGATACTTTGACATAGCTCCGGATTGGCTGAGTCATTGTAGTTTACATTCATGGCCACCTCGAGTTGAATTCCCAACCGGCGGGATTCCGGCTTTCATATACCACCTCGATTAGTACCGATACCTCTGATTCTATGATCCGAACTAGTGAAAATGCTATGGCCTCAAGACAACAATTCCACCAAAATCCAAGGCAATCAACCTGCCAACAGCAAGCAACAGGCAAGCTCAAATCAACATCAGCATCATCACCAACATCATCATCAGATCAGAGCAGGGAGGAGTAAGTGGTGGTGGTAGCGGCGGCGGCGGCGGCGTAGGTCATCTCATCAGCCATCATCATGGTGCTCAACAGCAGCATTCCCAACACCGAACATCAACACTCATACCCATAAACAACAGCAGCCAGCAACAGCAAACAACATCAGCCCATCAGTATATGCATCATTTGTATCAGCAACAGTTATCACATCACTGTACCCAAATTCAACCGGCTCAAAATTTTTCCCAATACAGCCTATGTCCATAAACCAGAGAATCCTGGGAAACTTTAAACGGCTGCCAATCTTGGTGCCTATGGTTATGGCTACGGCTATCTGATACGGTGGCCATGAAACCCGTGATCAATCTGCAAATTGCCAACAACGCCATTCAAACCAGAAAAATCCCTATGGCCGATATTCTGCCTATACGGATGTCGAAACTATGCACCACCACCTACAGAGTTCCTGGAGCAAGTAACCACTACCACGACCACTATTACTGCCAAATCAGCTGATGATATTCTAGCCTCGCCTCAGGGAGCAGGACCCGGTGGTGTCATCAGTCCCAGTCCCTGTGAATGTGTGTCGACTCAACAACATCAGCAGGCCATTAAAATGGCCAAATGCAAATCAATCAAAATCATCCAATAGCACACCACAACAACTGTCAAATGGGTTACTATTCGCATTTGCCTCAGCCGAAAACGGATGCGGCCACATCAACTGCTCCGGCCAGTCAGAGTGGATCGACAACTGTCACCGAAGTTACACGCTTGTAGGTGTCACTAGTTTAGGTCAATCGCTGCAATTGGCCTAAATAGGAGTCATACAAATGCAGCGATCACAGTGTGATCTCATTGGCATTATGATAGATTTCTCCTTAATCAAGAGGGAGAAGGAGAGAAATATCATTGAACAAAAAAAACTCTTATAGAGAATTTCTCTTTCAACATTATACATAATAATAGAAATACATAGATGTCCCCATCTTCTCTTTAAAAAAATGTGTCAGTTCCAAAATTAATTTTTTTGACATTTCGTTTTGTTTTTTTTTCGTTAAGAGAGATTCTTTTGTATTCGTTGTCCATTCACAATTAATTTTTTATGAGGAGTTTTTTATTACAGAACACCCTGTTGTGTTAAAAAGAGTACCAAAAATCTCTCAATTCTCTTGATTTTCTTCGTTTATTCTTAATCTTCGGAACTGTCAAACTTAGTTTGACACCCATGGGACATCTATGTATTTCTATTATCTATGCATTTATACTCAAACACACACACACATCCGAATCATTTATCTACCTGTATAGTATGCGTGTCTATCTCTATAGCCGTCTATACTCTGAACTTTACACATCGACATTACAAGTAAATACACTCAAACGACTAATAAGCATAGATAACCTTAGGTTCGTGCTTAAAATATGCTTAATATATCATATAATCTAAAGTCTTGTCATAAATTTGCCAAAAAAAACAAAAGAAATTAAATACCAAAAACTGGAAAACCTTAGTAAAGATAAGTACCAAAAAAATGCAGAATCTCTGAAGTTGACACCCTAACGTGGCAGTCCCTGTTTCCGTTTTTCAACTTAACAACGAAAACAAATTATTACATGCATATGTCTCAAACCGATTAAAGCAAACATACCTATGGGCAAAAAATAGTTAAATTTTGGTGTTAATAGAAAATCTAACATTTCCAGTTCTTTGCAAACCTTCAAATGCCAACTCTGTAAGGTTTCGGACCAAATGGCGGTTAAATTTGAAGGTCACTAAAATCGACATTTCCCATTCATTGGCAAATCTTAAGGTTTCCTAACTAAATGAGAATTTTGATTTGCGCGATCACTCATATAATCTGTCAGGTCTGAGATTACTAGAAATCGACATTTTCAATTCTTTTTAAATTTAAGAAGCTTATCCGGGCTATCTGTTGTCTCTTCTACTATTGGAAGTTTGATGGGTCATTAGATAGCCCAAAGTCAGTAAAAGTTGTGTGTCTCGTCACTAGAAAATAGACCGCTGTTTGCAGTTATTTGTAAACCTTTAATGCAAACTTAAAAGATTGATAAGTTGACACCCTAGACGGCAGTCCTGTTTCAACATTTAAACGAAAAAATTTACAGCATATTGCAACCATTAAGAAGCAAAGATATATTGGGCCAAGATCATAGTTTGAAATTTTGTTGTTTACTAGACATCTTACATTCAGTTCTTTGGCAACCTTCAATGCAACTCATTAAGGTTTCGGACAACACTGACAGGTTTAGAGTTTGAATTGGTCACTAGAAATCGACATGTTCCAATTCTTTTCAAGATTAAGAGCTTACTCATCCTCGTTAGTGTTTTAACCTTTGAAGTTTGATGGTCCATTAATAATCCAAATTCATTAAAAGTTTGAGCTGTCACTAGAATAGGTGTTGCAGTTATTTGTAAACTTATCACACAATCTAAAGATTCGTAGTTGCTACCCTTAACGTGGCAGTTCCTGTTCTCAACATTAAAACGAAACAAATTTTACATGCATATGTATAACAATTAAACAAAGATATATGGGCCGAAATCATTTTGAAATTTGGTGTTACTAGATCTACATTTCGCAGTTCTCTTCAAACCTCAATGCAGATCTTTAAGGTTCGGACCAAATGGCGGTTTAAAGTTTGAAGGTCATTAGAAAATCAACATTGCAAATCTTATCCAAATCCTTAAGGTTTTAACTAAAGACATTGATTTGCGGATCACTATTTGAATCCGTCACGTTGAGGATTCTAAGACAATCGACATTTTCAATTATTTTCAGATAAAGAGCTTAATAACGTCGTTATGTTTTTAACGATTGAAGTTTGAATGGTCATTAGATATCCAAATGTCAGTTAAAAGTGAGTGTCAGCTAAAATAGGTTTTGCAGTTATTTGTAAACTTAAATCCAAACTTAAAGATCTGAA
>PGFW01039861.1:0-18679 GCA_003123925.1 Haematobia irritans | reverse complement strand
AAGGCGTAGTAAACAGCAACACACGCAGGAGAGAGACCGTAAGCGATCACTATTATCCAAATTGTGTCATGAAGGAGGAGGAACGAGAAAATGTTGCTTGTTGGTTTTGTTTTTTGTCGAGCGTTATCGAAGCCCGAAGGTTTGTATGACCATTCGATATAAGGTCTAAGTGCATTTCTTGAGCTCGACAAAAGTGCGTATTATTCGATGAAGTATCCGCATTGTTGTACTTTGTGTATCCACCGCAACGAGATCGCAGTTGACCAGGACCCCATACCCGAAATGGCAGGTAAACATTTACAAATATCCACAAAAGACATTCTCTCCGCCCACAAGAACCCGTCGCGGGGGCCCCCGGCGGGCACCAGAGTCACCCCCACAGGCCCAAGCGACGGACCGGAGAACACCAAGAGACGAGATGTTTGATTGTGCATAATTTGCTAAATGTTGTCACTGCCATTTCGGGTATTGGTCCTGGTCAATGCATTGTTCGTGGATAACGAAGATAAACAATGCGGTATCACCTTCATCCAATGACTACGCACTTCTTTCAGCTAAGAATGCACTTAGACCTGCGAATGGTCATCACAGAATTCGCGTCCATTCATAACCCCCACAAGAAAAAAACAACCACGCTTTTCTCCTTGCCCAGCCTTGATGCGCACACATTTATAATAGTGATCGTTGACCGTCCTCTCTCGGCTGGTGTCGTTGCTGCTTTATTCTACGCCTTTTCTTCTGCTGTTTGTTTGTGTTTTTTTTTTCTGGTCAAAAGATACCCTTGATTGTTTATACCAGTTTCTTTGTACTTAGACAGACAATCCTAAAGTCCATGGCATTGGTAACATAGAAGGACGCCCTTCGTGTACATAACTCTCTTAGTATTGTAACGAGACAAATACAATAAACCAGATTCCTGGAATTCCGTTTGAAGCTATACAACTATTAAATACTAAGCTACTGCCGGTTGGTTTCTGCTCGTTTGCTATGGGCTATGTGCCTAAGCCTATAACAAATTTCCCCAATGACCAATTTATGAGACTTAAATGGGCAAGAGAGATAATCGTCAATTGGTCAACACATTTTTACTATTGGTTCTGTGTTTTATCATATGACCATGGTCGACGACCGGCATTGCCAATCGGACCAGCGCATTGAGAAACCGAAGAACCTTATGTCATTTTTTGGAGCATTCGAGCCATGTGTCCCCTTGAATGTGATCAGAACGGTAATACAGAATAGACGGATTCTTTGCGTTGATCACATCTGGATCTCTTTCGATTAAAGAATTAAACAGACATGCGTTAAAATTTAATGGCTATCGCTTTAAAACCAGACCACACCAATGCTAAAACCATATGTTTATGCTCTTATGAGTAATTAACTTCTGTGTGAGTGTGCTGTATAAAGGCAAGTCCATTGGCATTTTAATCCATTTACTTACATTCGATCATGTTCAATATCATCGGGATTTACAAAACAACAAAAAAAAAAGTCGCTACGAAATTCTGTAAGAGGTTCAGCGACAGCCAAGGCATCCACATTCCCATCCATTCCCACTCCAGCCAGCCAGTCACCATATGTTGCATGGCCCTCCCTACCAAGTGTGATTTGTTTTACACAAGCTGACTGAGTGCACTTATCTGCCTTGGTTGTTGCTTGCTGATCTTGATGTCAGACGTGATTCAACATTAATTCTCGCATGGTCTTCCCATCACAATAGCCATACGGGCCTTTTATGTACCACATATACGTGTTTGTATTCGCATCCATTGCCCAGGTCTTGTCCAAGTTTCTCTCAATCTGCATCTGCTCGAGAGCAAATGTTTAATACCTTTCGTTGGACGATGATTTTAAATTGACATGCGACACAAAACCAGACGTCGCCTTATAAGTGCAAGGCGTAGATAAACAGCAACACACCAGGAGAGAGGACTGGTAACCGATCACTATTATAAATGTGTCATGAAGAGGAGGAAGGAGAAAATGTTTGTTGTTGTTTTTTTTGTCGAGCGTTATGAAGCCCGAAGGTTCTGTATGACCATTCCAAGGTCTAAGTGTATTTCTTAGCTCGAAAAAGTGCGTATGTATTGATGCAAGTATCCGCATTGTTTATTTGTTATCCACCGCAACAATGCATTGACCAGGACCCCATACCCGAAATGGCAGTGTAAACATTTACAAATTATCACAAAAGACCATTTAAATAACAACGATTCACTGTCACTGTATCGGAAAACAGATCTGAATGCAGAGATTATTGTCATAGCTACGAGGTTTGAGAAAAAGTAAGAAACCAATTTTTAGTCATACCCTCATAGGCATGGTGTATTCTTATTTTCTTACAATATCCATACAGGATAGATGATACGAAGTATTACCAAGTTAAAACTATTTATATCAGTCAAACTGGAAACACAGAAAAACTGTAAACTGGTTGATGACCAAAATTAACTACCTCATGAGAAAATTGAACTAAATTGTACTGCATTTTTTGAGATTTCCACAATAAGTTGTTAATACAATGAAAAAATAATGATCTGATTCTTCTTCTAATAATGACCTGATTCTTCTTAACTACAACTTATGAAATAACACCCTCTCATAGAAGAAAAAAGTGAACTAAGACTAAAAAAAAGTAACTACCCTGCAAAAAATGGAGCACTATTTCAGGGCAGGATTGTAGGGAGAGAGGGCAGTACCACCAGGGTGGTGGGACGGCCGGAGTCGGAAGTGCTTGAGTCGAGTCTTGGAGTCGAGTCTGAAGAATTTTGGCTGGAGTCGCAAGTCGTAAAAATTTTTGCTCGACTCCGAGCTCCGGCTAAACCAAATTTTTTAAAAAAACACTTCAACGATTTTTGTAAGCTAAGCAAGTTTCTACACAAATTAAATTTCCATGCCGTTTATTCATTCGAAATTCAATGTACAGCAAGCATGATAGTAAATGAAAATCAACTTCCAATTAGCGTTTGCTATCTTCTATTTTCCTAGAATGTTAGACTAGCTAGATGGCTGGAATCGATCCATTTTAATGGCCCAATTAATCAATTGTATTTGAAATATTTTCGAAGAATCGAAATATTTTTTTAAATTTATTTTAAGGCCAATATACAAATCATGTGAATATTGACAGAAAAAAATTTTTCAAAGTTGTTTTTAATAAGAAAATTTGTCAAAATGTATTTCTATAAAAGTTTTGTCAAAAATTTGTTTCTATAGCAAATTTTGTCAACATTTTTATTTCTATAAAAATTTATTCACATTTAATTACTATAGAAATATTTTTCTATCAGAAAATTGATTCAAAAATTTTATTTCTATAGAAAATGAAGTCAAAATTTTATTTCTATAGAAAAATTGGAAGTCTCAAAATTTTGTTTCTATAGAATATGTTCAAAAATTTTATTTCTATGATATTTTTTATTTCTATAAAAATTTAAGTCAAAATTTTATTTCTATATAAAATTTTTTCAAAATTTTATAGTAATAGATTTTTTTTATTAGAAAATGTGGTCAAAATTTTGTATTAATAGATTTTTTTATTAGAAAATCTGGTCAAAATTTTATTTCTATAGAAAATTTAGTCAAAATTTTATTTCTATAGACAATTTAGTCAAAATTTTGTTTCTGTAGAATATTTTCCAGAATTTTATTTACTACACAAAAATTTTTCTAAAATTGTATTTTTTATTGATAATTTTTTTCAAAAATTTTATTTCTATAAGAAAAAATTATCAATTTTAATTCTAATAGCAATTTTTCTTCAAATTTTTTTTCTTACTGATGCTCACTGATACTCATCGCTATAAAACGTATTCAAAATTTTATTACTATGAAATATTTTTTTCTATATTAAAAAATTTTTTAGTCAAAATTTTATTTCTATAGAAACTTTAGTCAAAATTTTTATTTCTATAGAAAATTTAGTCAAAAATTTTGTGTTCTATAGAAATATTTTTTTTTGTTGGCAAAATTTTCTATAGAATAAAATTTTGCAAATTTCGTTTGTTTACAGCAATTTTTTTAATTGTATTTTCTATTGATAATTTTTTTCAAAACTTTTAAAAATTTTTTTTTTTTTTTTTTTTTTTTTTTTTTTTTTTTTTTTTTTTTTTTTTTTTTTATTTTTTTTTTTTTTTATTTTCTATAGAAATCTATAAGAAAATTTAGTCAAAATTTTGTTTCTGTAGAAAATTTTCCAAAATTTTAAATTTCTAACACGCAAAGAAAAAAACTGTTTGAAAACCGTGTACCGAAAACGTTTTTCTTTTGTTAGAGTTTTTTGTGAATTGCTTCGAAAAGTTTAAACTTTTATACCAAAAAAAAAATTCGCTTATGTTACAGAAAGTTTTTAATTTTTTCAATAAAAAAAATATTTTTGAAACAACAACAGAGTGCGCATTTCCGTTATATCAAACACTGAGTCTTTTCTGACTTTTGGTCTTTAATATAAACAGCATTTTACAGTTCAAAATTTAATTAGTACAATGTAATGTTGAATATTTTTTTCGGAATCTTCCGAACATAATATAGAATGTATGTAAAAAAAAAACTTGGTCGAAGCAGGGATCGAAACCCACGACCCTTGCAATGAAGAGTCAAGACGTAGCAACCACTGCTCCACGGTGCCACTAAAATGTTTGTTTTCTGTTTAATAAACTTTGTTTATTCGGTTCGTGGCGCGGCCGCAAGCTATGCTATAAAATATAACTTATATGGATATTTATTTATTGATGACCATAACAGGTACATAGCCTGCAGTGGTTAGTGTGTTGGCTTACAAAGTGCATGGTCCGCGGTTCGATTCTCCGTCCAGGGCGAAAAAAGGTAAAAAAAATTTTAAAATTTATAAAATCGTAATAATTCTTCTAGCATTGTTTGTATTACAGAAAAGGTGCTAAGAACTAAAAATCTTCGTGGAAGTGAGAAAGGATGTGAGGGAAAATGCAATATAGCGCAAGAGAAAAATTTTTGAGTTAGTCTGATGAAATGGTTTTTACATCCTGGAAAAAGAATAAACGTTTATTCACAAAAAAGTATATACTTTTCTTCCAAATACACTTCCTTCAGCGAAAAGCAAATGAGATAACGAAACTTTTGTTTGTCTAAAATTTCGTTTGGGAGGAAAGAATTATTTTTTTGCGTGTATTTTATATAGATATATATTTTATTTACTAGACAACATTTTTTCCAAAATTGTATGCTCACTGATACTCACTGCTAAGTCGAAAACTTGTAGAAATGACTCAAATTTTCAAAATTTTCAATGAATGAATCCATAAATGCATTTTTGCGAAATTGTCTAAGACAAATTATAAATATTCCAAAATATGCCCAGAGTCATAAATGCATTTTTGCGAAAATTGTCTAAACAATTATAAAATATTTCCCAATATTGCCCGAGATTTTGTAGAGTCTGATTTGAGATTTTATCAAAATATAGATCTAAATACAAAGTTGTGCAGAGTATATTTATACCGGCCGCGCCAATCTTTAGACTTTCCTTGCATTTTTATTTTTTGTTAAAATTGTGTTACGTCCCTAAACGTTAGATTTAAATTTTAAGTACATAGATTTTGTAGAAGTATATACAATTTTGTCTAAATCAATTCAGATTCAGATGAGATTTAGTTATATTACCGCCGGAGTCGACTCCCGGGAGTCGGAAGTCGAGCTGATGAAAAATGCTGGCAGTCGGAGGGTCGGAGTCGAAGCAACAATTGGCTCGACTCCAACAAGCCCTGGTACCGAACTGCTTACAAAACAACCGAATCAGCGCTGATTTTTGTGACGATGTCCGCGAATTTAGAGCAGCTTCTAAATAGTGGCTGATTGTAATTGCTCATTTTAATAGATATTGATCAGTAAGTGATATAATAATCTTGAGTATAGCAATTATTGCCATGAAGGGAAACATCACTACCTTTTCATGCATGTATACTGCAGAATTGTTGCAATAACGTAAACGAATGATCATAAAAGCGGTAAGTTTGATTACGTTATTGGCCACCAATTCATGGCAGTGTGGATGCACTGCCTTACTTTTATTGTAATACCAAAAAAGCGGCAACTAAAAGTCTAACTGCTGAAGTATTTTTTGCTGGTAAGGTCATTCATATTTTTTGGGAAACCTACCGAACATTTTCCATTTGCTTTAAATTACATTGAAACTTAATGTGTACGGTCATTGAAACCTTTTTTACCCCATAATTAGTTCATAAAATGTTTGAGAAATACTTAAAACAAGGAAAGACTCATTGGGTTGTAGAGATTTTCGAAAGAAAAAAAAAATAAAGTTTAACTACAAACAAATATTTTTTTGCCATAATTTGCCATTTTTAAGGTATTTGAACTGAAAATTACAAGTATTGCGGAAAATAAATAAAATATTCCAAAGACCTCGAACTTGAAAAACATCAAATTATTATTATAACAAAAAGTGGAAGAAAATTGTAATAAGTCTAATGCAATTTTTCTTATCCCAAGTATGTCTCAAACATATTTTTGAAGTAATGATAGGTATAAAATTAAAAAAAAAATGAATGAAACTAAAGCGAAGTAAATTTTCAATACTATTCCCAAAAATAGTAAATAGTTATTAAACTGATGGTTAAATTAACTTTATTGGGTAAAAAAAAAAAAAAAAAAAATAGTTTGTTTATTTTAAATTTTTTTTTTAACATTTTATGTTTGGAATTTTTTCTCAAAATTTATTTCTATATTCGGAAATTTTCTCAAATTTTATTTCTATAGAAACATTTTCTCAAATTTTTATTTCTTTAGAAAATTTTCTCAAATTTTTATTTGTATAGAACATTTTCTCAAAATTTTATTTCTATAAAAATTTTTGTCAAAATATTATTTGTATAGAAAATTTTGTCAAAATTTTATTTCTATAGAAAATGTCAAAATTTTAGTTCAATAAAATTTTTTAGATTTTATTTCTATAGAAAATTTCGTCAAAATCTTATTACTATAGAAAATTTAATATTTCATATTTCAATAGAAAATTTTGTGAAAATTTTATATCTATAAAAATTTTTGCCAAGTTGTATTAAATTCTATCAAAATTTTTGTTCTATAGAAGATTTTGTCACAATTTTATTTCTATAGAAAACGCAAATATTTATTTCTATAAAAAGTTTTGTCCATTTTTTTTCCTATAGAAAATTTTGTCAAAATTTTATTTCTATATTTAACAAACGTTTAAATTAGTTAAACAAATTGTTTTTATTAATTTTTTTCTATAGAAAATTTTGTCCAAGCAATTTTTTTCAATAGAAAATTTTAAAACAAAAAAATTTATTTCTATAGAAGAATTTTGCAAAATTTTATTTCCAATAGAACATTTGTCAAAATTTTATTTCTTGAAAAATTTTGTCAGAAATTTATTTCTAAATAGAAAATTTTGGCAAAAATTTTTAATTTCAATAGAAAATTTTTGTCAAAATTTTACTTTCTATAGAAAATTTAGTCAAAATATATTTTTGTAGAAAATTTTGTCAAAATTATATTTCTTTAGAAAATTTTGTGAAAATTTTATATCTATAAAAAATTTTCCCAAAGTGTATTCAATTCTGTCAAAATTTTATTTCTATAGAAAATTTTATGAAAATTTTATTTCTATAGAAAATACTAATATTTATTTCTATAAAACATTTTGTCCAAATTTTATTTCTATAGAAAATTTAACAAACTTTTAATTTAATTAAACAAATTGTATTTTTTGTTATTTTTTTTTTCTATAGAAAATTTTGGCCAAATTTTTTTTCTATAGAAAATTTTGTCAAAGTTTTGTTTCTTTAGAAAATGTTGTCAAAATTTTATTGCAATTGGAAAAATTGTACAAAGAATTTTAATTTCCAATAGAAAACTTTGGCAAAATGTTATTTCCAATAGAAAGCATTTTGTCAAAATTATTTTTATAGAAAATGTCAATACAAAATAGTTCAATTCAATTTTTTTGTCAAAAATTTATTTTTATAGAAAATTTTATTTCAATTAGAAAATTGTCAACAATTTTAATTTTTCTATAGAAAATTTTGGCACCATTTTATTTCTAATAGAAAAATTTAGTCAAAATATTAATTATCTATAGAAAAAATTTTAGTCAATTAATATTTCTATAGAAAATTTTGTGAAAATTTTATATCTACACAAAATTTTGGCCAAGTGTATTCAATTTTTCTGTCAAAATTCTTATTTCTATAGAATTTGTCAAAATTGTATTTTTCTATAGGAAAATATTTATTTATTTCTATAAAAAATTTTGTCAAAATTTATTTCTATAGAAAATTTAACAAAACTTTTAATTTAAATTAAACAAATTGTATTTTTTTATAGAAAATTTTGGCAAATTTTTTTTCTATAGAAAATGTCAAAATTTTATTGGCAATAAAAATTGTACAAGAATTTTATTATCTATAGAAAACTTTGCAAAATGTTATTTTCATAGAACATTTTGTCAAAATTTTATTTCTATAGAAAATGTCAATACAAAAATAGTTCAATAGAAATTTTTTAATTTTCCTATTCTATTTTTCTATTTCTATAGAAAATTTCGTCAAATATCTTATTACTATAGAAATTTTTGTCAAAAAATTTATTTTTATAGAAAATTTATTTCAACAGAAAATTTGTCAAAATTTTTTTTCTATAGAAAATTTTGGCAAAATTTTTATTTCTAATAGAAAATTTAGTCAAAAATAGTTATTCTTATATGAAAATTTTGTCAAATTTATATTTCTATAGAAAATTTTTGTGAAATTTTTTATATCTATAAAAAATTTTGGCAAAGTGTATTCAATTCTGTCAACATTTGAGTTCTATAGAAAATTTTGTCAAAATTTTATTTCTATAGAAAATGCTAATATTTATTTCTATAAAAATATTATTTCTATAGAAAATTTAACAAACTTTTAATTTAATTAAACAAATTGTATTTATTTTATTTTTTTTAGAATTTTTTTTTTCTATAAAAAATTTTGTCAAAGTTTTATTTCTAAAAATTTTGTCAAAATTTTATTTCTATAGAAAATTCAGTCAAAATTTTATTTCTATAGAAAATTCAGTCAAAATTTTATTTCTATAGAAAATTCAGTCAAAATTTTATTTCTATAGAAAATTCAGTCAAAATTTAAATTTCTATAGAAAATGTTGTCAAAAATTTATTGGCAATAGAAAATTGTGGCAATAATTTATTTCTATAGAAAACTTTGCAAATTTTATTCTCCATACAACATTTTGTCAAAATTTTATTCTATGAAAAATTTTGTACCAAAATTTTATTCTAAAAGAAAATGTCAACAATTTTAGTTCACGTACAATTTTTTTAATTTTATTTCTATGGAAAATTTTCGTCAAAAATCTTATTAACTCATAGAAATTTTTGTCAAAAATTTATTTTTATAGAAAATTTCTAGAGAAAATTTTATTTCTATAGAGAATTTTGTCAAAATTTTTTTTCTACAGAAAATTTTGTCAACATTTTATTTCTATACAAAATTTTGCCAAACTTTTATGTCTATATAAAATTTTGGCAAACTTTTATTTCTATAAAACATTTTGTCAAATTGTATATCTATATATTTTGGCAAACTTTTTTAGTTTCTATGAAAATTTATTTCTCTAATAAATCGCTGGATATTTTTAAGAAAAATTTTTTTTTAGAAAATTAAAAATAAAATTGGGCCATTTCTCCGATGGGGCGAAAAATATTTTTGTTTTTTAGACACCAATGTTGGTGACTGTCTTTGTGAAACCTATCTGTCACAACTGCAATTTGAGATCTCAGTAGAATAGCACTCATTTCATTGGCAATATGTTTTGACATTCTCTTGTACCCAGCATTTCATAATTTAATTTTTTTTCCTATTTATTATAAAAAAGGATTGCTGCTGATGTCAAGGACATTTTTGCTTCCAAATTAATATTGGGTCATTTTTTTCTAACAGATGTTACTAATATTCCTAGAAATTGACATATTTTCAACAAATTAGATTTTTACCCTCATTCGAATTGAGAAAAAAAAGAATAAAATTATGTCACGCCTATGTATGTAAATGGCAATGCATTGTTTACCGAGCCTCGCATATGAACAATGATTTGAGAAAAGGAGAAAAAAAATTTACAGCAAACCAATGTTATGGCATCTATACAATCGAGGACATTTGTCCAAACTAACGGGGCTTTGAAATCGCTCACAATAAATGCCGGTATCATTGCATCCGAAGAACTCCTAAACTGCACGCATGCAGTCAGGGGCAGATGAAAAGAGAGAAACTGCAAGTAATAAGCCAAACCTATTGTGTTGTTCGTAATAAGCAAGCAGGCAGACAGCAGCAGAGCCTCTCGTCCACGCATTATCCTCAATCAATGGCCTCGGTTTCGAGGCCTTCTGTCTCGAGTGTGGGAGTGGCCATCGTTGTTACATTTGTGTATGCCAGTTGCATTGGCAAGTACTCTGGTATTTACAATGTGCAAGTCCATTTACAATATTCTGTAAGGAGGAAATTATGTAAACTGGCAGCAATCGCATATTTGGTTCTCAATGGTTTAGAGTCTTGGTTGGTGGGTGCTCATCTTCCTACATCGAGTAGTTAGCACATTTCCCTTTTCCTTGAAGTTTTTTTTGGCTATATTGGAGAGATTACTAGGGATGTCAGCACAAACAAATGTAAATTCGATTAAAATCCATTTTTGTTGTTCTGTCGAAGTAGGGATTTGAATCCTACGACCTTTGTATGCAAAGTCGGGCAATGCTATAGAAATACAATTTTGACAAAATTTTTCTATAGAAAAAATAAAATTTTTCTATAGATAATAAATTTTTTTTACAAAATTTTCTAAAGAAATAAAATTTTTTGACAAAATTTTCTATAAAAATAAAAGTTTTTACAAACTTTCTAAGAAATAAATTTTGACGGAAAAAATTTTCTAAGAAATAAATTTTGACAAATTTTCTATAAGAAATAAATTCTTAACGCATTTTTCTATAGAAATGAAAATTTTGAACAAAATTTTCTAAAGAAATAAAAATTTTTCTCTAGAAAATTGTCGATAAGAAAAATAACATTTTTAGCAAAATTTTCTATAGAAATGAAATTTTGACAAAATTTTCTATAGGAATAACATTTTGACAGAATTGTTGCTATAAAAATACATTTTGACAAAATTTTCTGTAAGAAATAAAATTTGACAAAATTTGCTACAGAAATTAAATATTTTGAACAAAATTTTCTATAGAAAAAAATTTTTGACGAAATTTTCTATAGAAATAAAATTTTGACAAAATTTTCTATAGAAATAAAAAAAGTTTTTCAGTTTTTTCGAGCTTGAGATCTATGATGGTATTTTCATTTTCCTTCAATAATTTCGCAATTTCCTTGAAATTGCTTCTTCAGGATCATTGCATATAGATCTGCAGCTCGAAAAAAACAAGAAAAACTTTTATTTGAAAAAATAAAGATAAAAAACAACAAAATATTGAAATAAAAATTGACACATTTTCTATAAAAATACAATTTTGACCAAAAATTTTCTATAGAAATAAAAAGTTTTGACAAAATTTTCTATAGAAACAAAATTTTGACAAAATTTTCTATAGAAATACAATTTTGACAAATTTTCTATAGAAATAACATTTTGACAAAATTTCCTATAAAAATAAAAGTTTGACAAAATGTTGTACTAGAAAATAAAATTTTGACAGAATTTTCTATAATAAATAAAATTTGACAAAATTTTCTATAGAAATAAAATTTTCCTTCTAAAATTTCTATAAAAAATAAAGTTTTTCTCGTAGAAATTTGCTATAGAAATACGCATTTTAAAATCTTCTATGAAAATAAAATTGTGAGCAAAATCTTCTATTGAATAAAGTTTTGACAAAATTTCTATAGAATAAAATTTTTCTCTAGAAATAAAATGTTGACTCTATATCTATTCTATTCTATAAAAATAAATTTTTTGACGATCGACCATTTTTCTGTAGAAATAAAATTTTGACAGAATTTTCTTATAAAAATAACATTTTAGGGCCAAATTTTTCGTGTAGAAATAAAATGTTTGAACAAAATTTTCCATAGAAAAAAAAATTTTGACAAAATTTTCTAATAGAAATAATTTTTGACAAAAATTCTATATAGATAATAAATTTTTGACGCATTTTTTCTATATAGAATAAAATTTTGACATAATTTTCTCTAGAAATTGTCTATAAGAAATAAACTATTTGACAAAATTGTTCTGTAGAAGATAAAATGTTGACAAAATTTTCTATAGAAATAAAAATTTTGAAAATTTTCTATAGAAATAAAATTTTGAGAAAAATTTTCTATAGAAATAAAATTTGACTAAAATGTTCCTAGACAATAAGCATTTTGTGCAAAATTTTTCTATAAGAATATAAAATTTTGCAAAATTTTCTTAGAAATAAAATTGGCAAAATTTTCTATAAGGAAATAAAATTTTGACAAAATTTTCTATAGAAATAAATTTTTGACGCATTTTTCTGTAGAAATAAAATTTTGACAACATTTTCTATAGAAAACAAAATTGTGACACAATTTTTTCTATAGAATAGCAATTTGACAAAATTTTCTATAGAATAAAATTTTGAACAAAATTTTCTATAGAAATAAAATTTTGACAAATTTTCTATAAAAAGAAATATAATTTGAAAAATGTTTTCATAGAAATAAATTTGACAAAATTTTTTATAGAAATAAATTTTGACAAAAAATCTAGGGCAATAAAATTTTTGCAAAAATTTTCTATAGAAATAACATTTTTGCAAAATTTTCTATTGAAATAAAATTTTGACAACATTTTCTATAGAAATAAAATTGTGACACATTTTTCTATAGAAATACAATTTTGACAAAATTTTCTATAGAAATAAAATTTTGACAAAATTTTTCATAGAAATAAAATTTTGACAAAATGTTCTAGGCAATAAAATTTTGCAAAATTTTCTATAGAAATAAAATTTATGCAAAATTTTCTATTCAATTAAAATTTTGACAAAATTTTCTATAAGAAATAAAAATTTTTGAAAATACTTTCTATAAAAATAACATTTTTGATATAATTTTCTATAGAAGTAAAATTTCTCCAGAAATTTGCCTATAAGAAATAATTTTGACAGCTACATTCTATGGAAATAACAATTTTGACACAAATTTTGTAGCAATAAAATTTGACAAATTTTTCAAGCAGAAATAAAATTTTAAGCTCATTTTTTTAAATAGAATAAAATTTTGAAGCAAATTTTCTATAGAAATAAAATTTTTGAAAACATTGTCTTATAGAATATAAAAATTTTGGGTAACATTTTCTATAGAAATAAAATTTTGACAAATCTTTCTAATTGAAAACATTTTCTATAAAAATACATTTTGACATAATTTTTCTATAGAAGTAAATTTTCTTCCAGAAATTTTGCTATAGAATATAAATTTTGACAACATTTCTATGAAATAACATTTTGACACAATTTTTCTGTACCAAAAATAAAATTTGAGCCAAAATTTTCAACAGAAATAAAAATTTAACACATTTTTTTATAGAAATAAAATTTGAGCAAAATTTTCTAATAGATAATAAAATTTTGAAAAACATTGTCTAGTAGAATAAAATTTTGGCAACAATTTTCTATAGAAATAGAAATTTTGACAAATCTTTCTATAGAAATGAAAATTTTGGCAAAATTGTCTATAGAAATAAATAAATTTTTAAGCAAAATATACTATAGAAATAAAATTATGACAAAGTTTCCTATATAAATAAAATTTTGACAAAATTTTCTATAGAAATAAATTTTTGATATAATTTTCTATAGAAATAAAACTTTGACAAAATTTTCTATACAAAATAAAAATTTGGCGATGTTCGATTTATAAAAATAAAATTTTGACAAAATTTTCTATAAAATAAATTTTTGACGTAATTTTCTATAGAAATAAAATTTTGACAAAATTTTCTATAAAAAATAAAAATTTGGCGAAATGTTCTATAGGAATAAAATTTTGACAAATTTTTCTATAGAAATGAAATTTTGACACATTTTTCTATAGAAAATAAAATTTTGACATATTTTCTATAGAAATAAATTTTGGACAAAAATTTTCTATACAAATTTTGACACAACTTCTATAGAAATAAAGAAATAAGAAATAAGTTTTGACAAATGATGTTCTATAGAGATGAAATATTGACACATTTTTCTACAGAAATAAAATTTTGACAACATTTTCTAGGGAAATAAAATTTAGCAAAATAAGATTTTTTGTTTGGTTGATTATTATTGGCCTGAGTGGCCACCGTGATCAAGCCCCCAGTCATTGCTCTGGTTATACCACTTTTTCCATTTCTCTCGAATCCCTCAATCTTCAAATGGCATCTCTAAAAGACAACGATTGTGGCAATTGGTTTTACGGCTTCTTGCCAGACGAAATCGGAACGCGGTGGCCTGATTGGCTGTGTGTGACCATGGCCATGGAGGACCTCAGTATGGGCTTATTGCTCAAAACACACCAGGGAAAGGCTAGGCCAGGGGAACATTTCCCCATTGGCCAATTTGTTTGCTAATTGCAGCTATGAGCATTGTAAGAGTAGCAACATCCACAACAACAACGCAGCAAAAGGAACATTTTTTTTCCTTCAACCGCAAAAAATCATTTGTCCATTGATCAGCTACTCATACCTTCCTTCTGTTCAGTAATTTGTTTACCCCCGTACTCAATGTTATTGTTATTATTATTGGTGTTTTTGTGTCTGTCCGTCTGTCTGTTCAGATCTTTGAATTTTGTTGCCCTTTGGCATGCCTTGATTTTGGACTTTCTTACTTGTTTTGTGAGATGCCGCTCAAAAGGCTCAGTCAGTTAGTAGTTTAGCTAGCCATGTTATCCTTTTTTTTGCTTCTTACATGTTTGTTTTGAGGGTAACCTGCAATGTTTACTTTGTGTTTTGTGGCAAATTAATGCCACACCACAAAACAGTGAATTTTGCCAAAAAAAAAATAAAAATAAGTAGCTCTTCTAATTTTTTGTTTTTGGTTAAGCAAAAGAGTATCTCGTGTCTGTCATTTTTTAGCCAGTTTTTTACATTAATTCTATGGAGATGTTCTGATTGCCAGCCTTGTTTTTCCTTTTTTTTTGGAATAGAGTTCCAGCGTGTATAATCTCAGTTTAGCGAAGGGGTATTTCTTCCAGTGTTAGGTGCGCCAAAGATATTGTTGGGATTTAAAACATAACTCAAACTGGTAAAATTCTGGGATAAATGTGATTTGTAGAGTGATTTTATTAAGATCAATAAAACTTGGATGTTCCTCCTAAAGAGTGATACGGTGAAAATTTGGTCAATATTTTATTTCTTTCAATTTTGCATTTAAATAACCTGAACACCCCTTCATTTTGAAGTGTGTGTGTGTTGCTCCTATTTTGATTTTTGGAATTCACTTTTTCAGTTGTCAAAATGCCGTCCATGCAAGAAAAGCAGCGGTATCTAAATTTTGCTCGCGCAGTCGCGAAAATCGCGAGCTACTCGCACGCAAAGCTGGCCAAAATCGCTAAAAGTTGCGAAAATAAAACCATTACAAATGTAATTAAAAGTGTTTGGGGAACGTTTGTCGACAGGCCAGGAAGTCTGGATCGGGGGAAAGATCGAAAACCGGAAAGGGCGCTGAGACGAACAAAGAGAGTTGCCGGTAGTTTTCCAAGCGAAACCCTAACCTCTCTCATCCCCGAGATGCCGCAAATAAGCTTGGTGTATCGTCTACAACCGTGTCATCGAGCCAAAAAAACGAGGCCGGACTATCGACTTACAAGAACGGTAGTGACTGCCAAATCGCGATGATAAACAAAATACGACGAGCCAAAAGCGCGGAATCCCGGAGGCACTGATAACACGACGATGCTGACTGAAGTTTGACTGCGTGATAATGGACGCACGAAACCTAAACGTCAAAGCCCGACTACAAGAATTCCGGGACAGGAGTTTTTATACGGCAAAAGGAGGGGGAAAGGTAGCAGATATTTTCAAGCACAATAAAAACTGTCAAAAGGTTCGTCAAAGAAAATATTTCTTGTTTGGCCAACATCTGTACCTGTGGCTTGAAAAAGCAGCATTTTTCATAGCTTCCGGGACTGTCAACCAAAGAAATTTAACCGTGAAAGAGTGGTTTGAATAAACGTCTGCTGTCCTTTCCTGAAAGAAACACGGTTGTTCCGTACTGTTTTGGCCGGATTTGAGCATCTCTGCCATTTACGGTAAAAAAGGCCAATGAGTGTGGTACGCCGCCAAACAACGTGCAGGTGGTTCCCAGGGACAGACCTCGCCACACGCCAAGAGCTCCGCCCAACTTGAAGAAATATTGGGCTATTGTCAAGCGGAACAAAGAAAAACCAAAAAAACTGCTAAGACGAGCACAGTTCAAGCAACTGGCTTTCTGCGGCGGAAGAAAGGTGGACAAGGTGCGCTTGTACAAAATCTGATGGCAGGTTCAACGTGAGCCCGGCAATTCAAGATTTGGAAAAGCGAAAGCCTAACTGAATATTTTTCCTGAATTTTATACTAAATGTGAACTTGAAAAGAAATTTAATTTGATTTTTAAATAAACGATTTTTCAACCGATTTACAACGTGTTTTCCCTTGACCAAATTTTGACCGTATCAACCCTTTAGTCAAGATTGAGAACAAAGCACCCATAAACATGTACGCCCTTAATTTTCTTAAATATGCGCAACTGCGCGTTTATCTCCAGACCTATAACAATGTACCCCAAGAAAGCTTTATAATGAATACTAATTCAGTAAGGGGTGGTTTAGGGTATGATTAGTCGGCCCCGTCGCGACTTTCTACTTCACTTACTTGGTTTTTATCATGAAATTAATTTCAAATTATGGTTATCCATAAAATGCATTCCGTTATAACAGCAATCGAAATTTATTGCTCTAAGAGCCCTATAAAGTAATATAGTATATATATTCTGGTCGTGGTGAAATTCTGAAAGCCGATCTGAGCATGTCCGTCGTCCGTCTTGAAACTTGTGACAAGTAGTTGTTATTGATGTAGGTCGAGATGTATTGGCAAATGGGCCAAATAATCGGGTCCACCTTTTACCGTATAGCCGCCCATAATAAACCGATCGCCCCGATTTCGCCTTGCGGAGCGATCTAGAGAAAAAATTTCAATCCGGCATCCGGCTGAAATTTTGGTACATGGTGTTAGTATATGGTCGGCTTATAAACCATGCAAAAATTGGGTCGCACATCAGTCGCATAATTATGTATACCCCCATAGTAACCGATCCCGACCGATTTCGCAGTTGCGGAGGCCTCTAAGAGAAGCAAATTTTCATTCCGATCCGGCTGAAATTTGGTACATGGTGTTAAGTATATGATCTCTAACAACCCATGCAAAATTGCTCCACATCGTTTCAAATTATATAGCCCCAATAATAAACCGATCCCCCGATTTGGTTTGCGAAGGCCTCTAAGAGGCATGCAATTTCATCGATTCAGGCTGAAATTTGGTAGCATGGGTGTTACTATAAATGGGGTATCTAAAGCAACGCAATGCAAAAATTGGTCCACATCGGTCCAATAAATTTATATAGCCGCGCATATAAAGCCGATCCTCCGATTTGGCTGCGGAGACCTCTAAGAGAAGCAAATTTCATAAGCCGATCCGGCTTGAAAATTGGTAACATCGTGTTAGTATAGTGGTCTTAATAACCATGCAAAATTGGGCTCCACATCGGTCCCATAATTTTAATATATAGCCGCCCATACAAACCGATCACCAGATTTGACCTCGCGGAGCCTCTTCGAAGAACCAAATTCATCTGATTCAGTTGAAATTTGATACGTGGTGTTAGTATATGGTCTATAATGATCATACACAAATTGGTCGAAATCGGCCCATAATTATATATAGCCCCCATATAAACCGATCCCCAGTTTTGACCTCCGGAGCCCCTTGGAAGAGCAAAATTCATGCCGATTCGTTGAACTATTGGTAGTGATGTTAAGTATATGGTATCCAGCTAACCATGCAGGAATTGGTTCATATCAGTCCATAATTATATACAGGCCCCGCATATAAAACCGATCCCCAGATTTGACCTCAGTGCCTTTTGAGAAGCAACAATTCTCCGATCTGGTTGAAAATTGGTACGTGGTGGTAGGACATGATATTTAACAACCCATGCCAAAAGTGGTTCTGTATCAGTCCATAATCATATATAGACTCCGCAATAAAACCGAACCCGATATTTGGTTTTGGAGCCACTTGAGGAGGAAATTTCAATCCTTAGTCAGTTGAAATTTGGGGTACATTGTGCGTAGTTATGGCATTCAACAATCATGCCTAACTAGGTCATATCGTCTAATAGTTTATATATAGCCTCAGATAAATCGATCCCCAAGGTCACAAAAAATTGTCCATAAATCAAAGTTCATCAATTGCATATAGCCCCCATATAAGCCGTCCCCCATTATTTCAATTCTGGCTCTTAACGTAACGTGTTCGCAAAAGTCGCATATGCGATTCGTAATTATTTGTAGACTTAACTATACATAACTTTTTTGTCTAATATATACCACGTATGGTATTAACTTTCACAAATTTAGACAAACGAGTGTTAAGAATTTTAAGATACCACAACCCAATGTAATTC
>PGFW01039851.1:5104-16842 GCA_003123925.1 Haematobia irritans | reverse complement strand
GTTTAACTTATGCCTCAGGTTGGTTTTCTAGAATTATTTTCATCAGAATATCATATGAACTTTATTGTTAGAAAAAATTCATAGAAATTTTGTCGTTTTGACATTATAGGAAACTGTATAAAATTTTAGCCGTTACAGGAACCTTGATAACAATTTGGTTGTTGGAAAACTATTTTGAAACAATTTGTAATTAAAGGAACTTTTTTTGAAGAAATATTCTTATAATGAGAAATTTAAAAAAAACATCACTTTTATAAAAATTTTCAGTTATGAAAATTTACTAAAAAATTAGCTTGTTGCAAAATAACTTTATAGATAATTTGTAATTAAATAATATTTTAACGAATTGTTGTTATTCGGAATAAATTTAAAAAATTAAAAAAAAATCTTTTTTTTTAAGAAAATGTTCTACGAACAATTTTAAGAAATTTGTTTGCTAGAGAAAATGTTATGAAACTTTTTTCTCACAAAAACAAAATATTTTCAAGGTAAAAACTTTCCTAAAATATGTTGCGAGATATAAAATTTCAATACAAATTTTAACGCATATGAATTTTATCATAAAAAATTTTTGTGGATATATAAACATTTAGCCGACATTTTTACAGAATACTTTGAAAGGAAAATTTGTTAACAACATTTTTGTTTTTTTTTTTTTATTTTTTTTGTTCTAGAAAAATATTTTAGAAAATAGTTTGTTTGATTTATTTAGACCAGTTTTCACCCCCCAAAAAAATAGTCTACACGAAATTTCTTCTAACAAAAAAATCGCTATAACAGAACTTTTTTTTCTGTTCATGACAATTTCCCTTACATTTTTACGGTTTCATAAATATTTTGCGTTTTTCGAAATTTCCATTAAACAACTTTGCTTGTTTCCAAAGAAAAAATCATATCTAATTTATAAATTAAATAAAATTTTATACAAAAAAAAATATATCGACTAAAGCATAAATTTTTTCTTAGAACTAAAATTTATGTAAATAAATATTTTTTATTGCGCACAATATTTCGCTTAGAGAATATTTTTATTAGAAATTTTGTTATTGGAGGACATAATACTTCTTTTATTCACGACAGAAAACATTTCTAAGAAATTTTTCTTCGTTATATAAAAATTTTTATAAAAATTTTATTGGAAAAATCATATTTATGACAATTTTTCTATCACAAAAAATGGTTCCTAAAATTTTTGACATTTTTTAGTAAAAATTATAAAACAGAATGACAATATTGTATTAATATTAAATAAAAAAATATTTTTTATGGAAAATTCATAAATATATTCTTGCGCTTGTTGTGCTAACAATTATAAAAAACATTGTAATTAAGAGAAAATGTTATAGACATTGTTTATCATCACAAAACAATTAACTAAAATCTTACGATCTAGAACAATATATACACAAACCCTTTGTTTGCAAATCAGAAGTTTAGTTAAAAACATTTACAAGAACGTTTTTTTAATGCCATTTTATAAAAAAATGTTTGTAGTTCAGAGAATTTTATTAGATTTATTTCTCACCGCCAAAATTATCATATAAATTTATAAATAAATTTCTATAGGAAATTTCACCATTTTCCCCAAAATTTCTATAAAATTTTCGCCCAATCGACCAAAAAACTTCTACATGAAAAAAACACCTAAAAAAAACTGTCTATTACCACATTTAGTCAACTCACGCTTTCAATGACCCCTAACCCGGTGACCGTATGTGGCAATTTTCAATAAATTCTGTACTTATGCTCAATTCAGCGAAATTACACCCTCCCATAGATAAACAAAAGTTAACATAAAAAGTAAAGAAGAAAATCATCTTTACTAGTTCGCTACGAAATCGTTACGAAAATTTTCTTTCGGTTTAGTTCATATTGAACTTATCTATACGGTTATCGAACTTTATATTAACGTTTAGTCATAAGAGTCTTTCCAGAGCATACTTAAAAACATAAGATTTCCATCAAGTTGGCTGCAAAAACTTTCGAAAAAAAATAATTAAAACGTTTAATAAAAAAACAAGTATCATTCACCCGTAAGTTCGGCCAGGCGAAGTTATGTACCCTCCATCATGGATTGCGTAGAACTAATCTAAACACTGCCATCCACAACCTCGAACTTTACTTAAGTTGCGGGTAACGCTTGCCGATGCAAGGTATCTTAAAAACCCTCCATCTTCTAAAATTTTTTATGTAAGTCCATACCTTGTATATATTAAATCAAAAAAGACGACTCCAATACGTACTATAATTCAGTTTGACAAAGTAAGACATTAAAATTTTGACCAAAATTTCTCTACAGAAATAAAATCTTTAACCAAAAACTTTTCTATAGACAATAAAATTTTCACAAAATTTTCTTATAGAAATAAAACATGTATCGACAAAAATTCTTCTTATAGAAAGAAAATTTTTACACAAAAAACTTTCCTACAGAAATAAATTTTCAACAAAAATTTTCTATTGAAATAACACTCATGACAAAATTTCTATTAGAACATAACAATCTTGGTAGATCTATTTTTGGCTCGAGTGTACACCATGATTATGAACCGCGAATAAAATATCTGAACACAAATTTTCTATAGAAACTAAAATTTTGACTAAAATTTTTCTATAGAAATAAAATTTTCGACTACATGCATGAAAATTTCATTATGAACCGAATCAAAATTTTAACAAAATTTTCCTCTAGAAGTAACTTTGACAAAATTTTCTATAGAAAATAAAATTCTGGTAGATTATTTTTGGCCTCTAGCTGGCAACCATGATCTCATGAACCGATCATGGACCAATTCTTTGCTGTATTGCCGACCAATTTTGTATGGCTTGTTCAGCGACCCATATACTTCAACACAACGTGCCTTAAGTCGAACCGGAATCGGATGATTTCGTGGTCCTCCAGAGGCTCCGGAGGGATCAAGAATCTGCGAGAATGTTTATATGGGCGTATATATAATTACATGGACGATATGGACCAATTCTGGCACCGTCGGTGTTACAAGATCATATGACTAACACCCATGTTCCAAATATACAACCGGATTGGCCATGAAATTTGCCTTCTCGTTTTGGCAGACCTCCGCATGCCAAATCTGGGGATCGTTTATATGGAGGGTATTAATAATTATGAACTCGTAATGTGTGGTACCAATCTTTTTATGGTGTTAGAGACCATAATACCAATATTATTGTTACCAAATTTTCAGGCCGGATTCGGCATGAAAAATTTCTTTATCTTTGGGCTCCCAACCCAAATCTGGCGGATCTGCGTTTTATTAGCGGCGCCATATATATTATTGGACCGATTACCAATTTTTGCACGGTCTTACGAGACCATCATACCAACACCATATACCAAATATTCAGCGGATCGGATGCAAATATGACTCTCTGTAGAGACTCCACAAATCCAACATCTGCAGGGTCCCTTTATCATGGGGCTACTACGTTAAAAAGTGGACCTGATATCGGCCCATTTTCAATACCACCGACCTGACATCGATAACAACTTACTGTGCCAAGTCTTCTCCAAGGTCCGAATAGCTTGCGTTTTTCTAAGTCGGAAGTTAGCATGACTTTCAACAGACGCAGGACGGCCCGGTCGACATGCTCTTCTAGATCGACTTCAGAATTTTCCACCACGACCGCAGAATATATATACTTTATCGGGTGGTCTTAGAGCAATATTTCGATGTGCGTTTACAAACGGAATAACAAATTATATATACCCCCCATCCTATGATGGAGGGTATAACAAAAAAAAAATTTTGGTTGGCAAAAAAAAAAAGTATGTTAAATTTAGCGTGTAGTTAACTACGGAATTTTTTCTCTTAACAAACAAATTTCTATTAAAATTTAATCAAACTAAAAATTGTCTAACAAAATTTCTATATAAAAAAATTTCTACTTAAAATTCTTCGAAAAAAAACGATAAAATGTCAATAAATTTATTCTAAAGAATTTTCTCTAACGAAAAATTGCCAAGCAAAATTTTCTATTAACAAAAATACCATAAAATATTTACCATCCGCAAAAATTTTCATATAACAACCTTCTCTAGAAAATTCTTTTAAATCTACTTTAACGAAAAAATTTCTATAAAATTTGTGTAAAGACAAAGTCACTCTACGATTTCTACAAAATTTTCTATAACAAAAAAATATCCATAAAATATTTTCCAACGAAAATTTTTCTATAACAACTTCTCCGACGAAAAAATTTCTATAACAATTTTATTAAATCTTCTTTAACGAAAAAATTTCTATAAAATTTGTGTAAAGACAAAGTTACTCTACGATTTCTACAAAATTTCTATAACAAAAAATATCCATAAAATTGTTTCCGATCGAAAAAATTTTCATATAACAACTCTCCGACGAAACAGATTTTTATAAAAATTCAATTAAATCTTCTACTTATACGAAAAAATTTCTTCATAAAATTTGTGTAAAGACAAAGTTACTCTACGATTCCAAAGATTTTGTCTTCACTTAAAAGGCATTTCATTTTTATGAAAAAATCATAATTCGTTAGTTTTTCTATCCGTTAATGATCCGCCCTTATCAGTTTAAAAAGCAGCTATTGGTGCAAATAATTAACATAAAACGTATACAATAAGAACACATAAATGCCATAAATAACCCACGTCTTCAAGTTCATGGGAGACAGAACTCCATTATTTTTTTTTTTTTTTTTCTTTTTTTTTTTTTTTTTTTATTTTTTTATCATAGGCCAATTATCATAAGCGGCTTAATAACGGAATTTGATGCACCAGGAGACCATTATGATAACATAAGCAATCCCTAATTCACTATTAGCTATCTCAGAAATAATTTGAATCTCGATTGTTCTCAAAGATTCTTAATAAGCAGATTGTACTCACCACACACACACACTATCTACTTAATATTTTCCGAGAAAGGGAAAGTGGGAGGCTACACTATATTGGCCCTCACAAAATGTCTATATTTCGCAGTTTGCGTTATGGTGGTTAGTATAGCTTACACTAAAATGTAAATTTCATTAAATCTCATCTAATAACCAAAATTGCCAACAACATTGCTAATTTGTCTATTAGTTCGCAGGTAGCTTTCATTATTTGCTCCTCCCTCCATGAATGTATGCGATATTAGAGTGAGTGCCACCATAAAAGCAAGTTAACTACTGCTAATTGCATAATCACCAGTTAATCAGCATGAGATATAGAGCAAATTTCTGTTAATTATTCTCTTTGTTTGGTAAATGCTGTCATGAATATGCAGTGATATTTGAGAGTTAGTTTTGAAGGAATTGTGTGTGCAGTTGTGTTGTTTGTGTATGTTTACGCTGAATGTACAAGGTGATACGACCACCAGCTTTATAAACCACTCCTATTTGAAATTTGGTATTTTAAGAAAATTTTAGAAAAAATACGACCATTATTGCTGTTCATATGACGAGTAGGCAATTCTTATGTTATAAGTTTTTATTTGTTGCCTTGTGGCAAAACAATTTTAATTCGGAACTTTCTTCAAAGTAATATTTTAGGGAAAATGCAATTTTTCTTTTGAACCGAAACAATACCAATTAAATGGCCTTTAACCAATACTATAAAAAAAATCTGATGGCTGAACCAATCATTCTTAATTTTGCAAAATGAGCTTCCTTTAACTTTTTCTATCCATTTCATTGTCCCACTTATTACTACAATTTGGTACAGAATTAATGATTGTTAGTTTGGTTGTGCTTATGTCCTATAATGTTCCCTACTTGTTTTCCTGCTGCTATGTTTACAAAGCCATTAAATTTTCAATATTGACTATTGGTTTTGGCCAATTTGTAAATTTTAGCCTATATAATACCATCATTAAATAATTTTGCCAGTTTGTTTATTCATTTTGCTTCGAAAGACATTTAAGGCTTTTCCAAACACAATAGGGACCAGACTATGATAGGTTGAGATCATAATTGGTTTAATTTTGTATAGAAATTTTATGAAAACAAATTCATTGTGTTTGAGAAAATAAATTAATACCCATTATGGCTTTACAAGGAATACACTGAAAATAATTTATATCTCATACAAAAGTATAAGACAAGGATTTTGACAATAGTCTATAGAGAAGAAAAAATGTCCGTTGTTAAACCGAAGCTAAAATTAAATAATTTTTTATTGCAAAAAAAAATATTTTTTTTAATTTATTTAATTTTAGAAACTTTTCCCATCCTAATGAAATTTTCTTAATTTTTCAAGTATGTCCCCATATTTTAAGAAATAATCGTGGGTGTAAATTTCAATGATCTACAAATAAGATCAACGCTAATTAAAGCAGAAGAAAATTTTCGTACAGTACTCAAAAATTGTGAAAAAAATTCTCATAATGGGTATAAATGGTTTAAAATGGAAATGATTTGTTTTTTTATACCCTCCACCATGGGATGGGGGGTATATTAACTTTGTCATTCCGTTTGTAACACATCGAAATATTGCTCTAAGACCCCATAAAGTATATATATTCTGGGTCGTGGTGAAATTCTGAGTCGATCTAAGCATGTGTTCCGTCCGTCCGTCCGTCTGTTGAAATCAACGCTAACTTCCGAACGGCAATAAGCTATCGACTTGAAACTTGCACAAGTAGTTGTTTATTGATGTAGGTCAGATGGTATTGCAAATGGCGCCATATCGATCCACTTTACGTATAGCCCCCATATAAAGGGACCCTCAGATTTGGCTTACGGAGCCTCTAACAGAAGCATATTTCATCCGATCCGGCTGAAATTTGGTACATGGTGTGGTATATGTATCTAACAACCATTGCAAATTGGTCCACATCGGTCCATAATTATATATAGCCACCCATATGCGGAGTCTCTAAGGAAGCAAATTTCATCCAATCCGGTTGTAATTTGGAACATGGTGTTAGTATATGATCTCTAACAACCGTGCCAAAATTGGTCCATATCGGTCCATAATTATATATAGCCCCCATATAAACCGTTCTCCAGTTTTGACCTCCGGAGCCTCTTGGAGGAGCAAAATTCATCCGATCCTGTTCAAATGTGGGACGTGGTGTTAGTATATGGTCGCTAACATCCATGCAAAAATTAGTCCACATCGGTTCACAATTATATATAGCCCCCATATAAACCGATCCTCAGATTTGGCTTGCGGAGCCTCTAAGAGAAGCATATTTCATCCGATCCGGTTGAAATTTGAAACATGGTGTTAGTATATGGTCTCTAATAACCGTGCCAGAATTGGTCCATATCGGTTCACAATTATATACAGCCCCCATATAAACCGATACCCAGATTTGGCTTGCGGAGCCTCTAAGAGAAGCATATTTCATCCGATCCGGTTGAAATTTGGAACATGGTGTTAGTATATGGTCTCTAACAACCGTGCCAGAATTGGTCCATATCGGTCCATAATTATATATAGCCCCCATATAAACCATTCTCCAGATTTGACCTCCGGAGCTTCTTGGAGGAGCAAAATTCATCCGATCCGGTGCAAATTTAGAACGTGGTGTTAATATATTGCCGCTAACAACCATACCAAAATTGGTTCATATCGATCTATAGTTATATATAGCCGATCTCCAATCACACAAAATTGGGTCCATATCGGTTCATAATCATGGGTGCCACTCGAGCCAAAAATAATCTACCAAAATTTTATTTCTATAGAAAATTTTGTCAAAATTTTATTTCTATAGAATATTTTTGTCAATTTCTTAGAAAATTTTGTTCAAAATTTTATTGTTATAAGCAATTTTATTAAAATTTTATTTCTTATAGAAAATTTGTCATAAATTTTATTTCTATAGAATATTTTGGTGAAAATCTATTTCTGAAGAAAATTTGTCAAAATTTTATTTTCTGAATAGAAAAATTTTCGTCAAAATGCTTATATTTCTATAGAAAATCTTTTGTCAAAATTTATATTTCTATAGAAAATTTTGGTCAAAATTTTTACTTTCTAATAGAAAATTTTGTCAAAATTTTATTTCTATAGAAATTTTGTCAAAAATTTTAATTTCTATAGAAAATTTGCCCATTTATTCATAGCGATTTTCCTTTTATTTCTATATGGAAACGATTTGTCAAAAAATTTTATTTTATATGAAAATTTGAAATTATTTATGATTTGTCAAAGATTTTTATGTCTAAGTAGAAGATTATTGTCAAACTGAAGTTATATAGCGTATTTGATCGATTCTTTTTTTATTTAATACTACTAGCACGTATGGGACTCTATATTACAATGTTAGAAGAACGGTGTTAGGAGGTTTTTAATTTACCTTGCCATCTCCGGCAAGCAGGTACCGCAACTTAAGTAATTCCCCGGCCGATGTGGATTGGCAGTGTGTTTAGAAAAGGTTTCTTACGCAAATCCATGGTGGAGGGTCACCATGAAGCTGTCGGCTGGCCGAACTTAACGCGCCTTATATACGCGGTTTTTGTTTTTTTTTTTTCTTTTATTTTTTTTTTTTTTTGATTTTACACTGAAAGAAAATTTTTAGCACAAAGATTTTCTGTGACCTTAAAATCGCGAATGCGACTTTTGCTTAATTATGGAAGAACACATAGGCGATAATTTTTGTAATCGCCTTCCATCAAGAAAGCCACTGTTGTCCTTAGGTTTAGAAGATTCGACTATATATTGAATATTTGATATAAATATTTTTTTTCAACTGAAGACAATCATTCCCTAAAAAAATCGAAAACATAGTCTTTAAACAGTTATTGAAACTGTCCTTCGATTTTTTTTGGTATCTTTACTATAAAAAACGTATATTCACAACTAGAAGATGTCCCTTGCCGAGCTTTATTTTTGTAAAAAATGGGGGACAGAAAAAAGTTGTACTGGAATGCATTTCTTGGAAAATATTTTTAAGACAGTCTTCTAAGCAAAAAAACTTATATCGAGTATTCATATTTTGTCATTGGAAGGAAGCTTTCATTGTTCAAGATAGAATTTCTTCTGCACGATAGAAGTTGTATGAAAATTGGCCATTAACGAAAAATAGTGTTAATGGAAAATACTTTTATCATTGAAGATTACGCCCTAATAATTTTTTGCGTTTATGAAATTTGTATAAATTTTGACTGTTTATGAAAATTTCTTATGTTTTTCTAAAAAATTGTAGACTTTATCAGAAAAGCTGTGTTATACGGAATATTATGTTAAACAAAAATGTTATAAAAACAAATTTTCTTCGTTAAAGGAAAAATTTTTGGAAAATTTTGGTCGTTTGAGATCATTTTATAGAGAGAAACCAAAGACACTGTATAAAATTTCCTATAACAAAAAATTTCTATAAAATTGTCCTGTGGTCAGAAATAAAACACGTAAAATTTTATAAATTTTATATAAACAAGATTATCTGAGCGAAAAAAAATTTCTATAGAAAGATTTTCTCTACAATCTAAATTTTTCTAATGACGAAAAAATATTTACAAAATTTTCTTTGACGAAAAAATATCTATAATTATTTTTTCTAACAAAAATTCTAGTAAAAACTTTTCTAACGAAAAAAATACAAAAAAAATCTAACGACTAAATAAGTTAGGAAATTCGACTTTATTTGGAATAAAATACTTTTTTATAACTGAAATCAATTTTCCCTAAAAAAAATCGAAAAACAAACTCTTAACATAATAAAATTCTACCTGAATTCAATGATTTTGTTGTATCTTTACTATAAAACATATTCACAACTAGAAGATTCCTTAGAGACTTTATTCTAAAGTCGCACTTTTGAATTTAGAAATTTAAGTTCATGAATATACCCAAAAAAAATTATAAAATTTAAGTTCGTTTCCTACTCTGAAACTATTTTGACTTAATATTAAAGGACTATAAACCATAGATTTCAGGACACACAATTTGCATAGCAGGACAATTTTTTACCCTGAACAGCCTGTCCGTTCGTCCGCCAGTCCATCTGTCTAGGTGGCAGTTTTAGTCCAATGGACTTCAAATTTGGCACAAGTATCCCAGCAAAAATTTTTTGAAGTTGTTTCTAAGGGCAGAATACAAGTATGCCCAACTCACATTTATATTCATCTTTAGATAAATTCTCCGCGCTTGGACTCGGAAATCAATGCTAAATTCTTTAAAGTGTAAAGGCAATATCCTTGGACAAACTTTTTTCAGTATATGATGAAATATTGGCCCAAGTTATCCATAATTTGAGTTTTTCAAATGATAATGCGCACTATGATTTAATACCTACCAATCGCATTTTATATTTATTTTTTATCCAAAGGTTTCATACAGTCGGACCCTTACAATTTTTTATCTTTCCCTTGAATATTACCAAATACAGAGCGTTTTTAATTTGAGCGGATTTCGAGTTTTTCCCATTCAACATCAAACAGGATTTAATATGAAATATTAAATTTTCCCTTAGCGTCTGCCTTGGTCCTTTGTAGATGTTCCTCCTGAATTCATTTGAATACGGAGTGTTTTTGTTTTGAATTTATTTAGTATTTCCCCCCATTCAATGTCATGTTGTCAAATTTGAACCAATTTAATGCTAGTTTCCTACAAATACTCTCAACTCTTCATTTAATGAATGTTTGCAGCACACGAATAATTTCCGTTTCCAAATAAAATACTGCACATCAAAGTTTGAGTCCTTCTAATGCTTGAAAACGACACGGAACATGCCATTGTGATTGTACACAGTTCAAATGCAATGTGTGGTAAGGTGGTAACAAAGTTTTAATAAAAGTATCTAAGTGATTTTCGATGTTATTAAGAATTTAACATTTGGACACATATAACGATGGTATTGTATGATTGGGTTAGAAAATCTCTTTATCTATAGCGAGAAAAATTAGAAATCTAAATTTTAAATTGTAAAAGATTCTAATTAATTTAGTCTGGATATGGCAATCAGTTCATATTTTAAGGTTTAATATTTTTTCTTTATGCCATTTATTTGCCTAAAACATATAAGACAAGAGAAACTGTCTCATTTCGTCCGACTTTCTACTTTACTCACTTGTTTTACCTATAATTTTGAACTCTCTCTCATCACCGCCCCCCCACTCTAATATATTCAACCTGTTTTACCTTATGTATGCACCTAATCGCTTTTGCTACATGTACAATAAACAATCTACGACTATAGCTGAGTTGCATTTAAATTTTCAGTATGCAAATAGCAACACACACCAATTCTACTAAACACAATTGAAAATCTGAAAAGGACTACAGATATTACCAAGAGCATATGTGTTTGTGTTCATAAACTAATTATGACCTTTACTATTAGATTAGTTGAACTTTTGCATAATTCACTTTCACCACTAGAAGAAAAAAACCAATTGAATTAGAATCAACCAGAATAAAGCGAAAGTATTTGAGTTTTTGGGACATTTTTTAAAATAAAAGCAACAAAAAATTGTATACTTCAATATTAAAAACGGCTGTTTTTAGAAAGAGACCTGATAATATTTTACTAGAAAATTCCCATTGATGGACATTTGTATCTCCAACATTTGCTCTCTTCATACAAGAGAACAAAGCATTATCTCAAATCCAAATTTCCTTTGTTTGTAAGAGAGACAATTTACATTTAAAATAGATCCCTTCTCCTTTCTTTATTGAGAGAGCAAATATCTCAAGACTATAGAGCAGGCGCAGAGACACTACGCGCGCGCGTTTCGCTCTCACTCTGAGAATATTTCTCTCGGTAAGCAGGAGCACCAAAATCAATGTTTGCATTATGGCAAATCTCTCTCTT
>PGFW01039850.1:0-10736 GCA_003123925.1 Haematobia irritans | reverse complement strand
ACAGGAAATTGATAAAATCAATAAATTCTAATTGATCCATTAACAAATTAGAATTCAATACTAAGTTAATTTTGTGATATGGATTTTTGTCAATAAAATTAAATTTTTGAATCGCTTAAATTAATAAATATTTTTCAAAATTGAATTAAAATTTTAATTGCAAAATTTTTCGTTCAATTTTTCTTCTGTGTATAGATCCAGTCTCCCGATTTGAATTTTTTTGATTCTTCGAAACTTTCAATGCGATTGACATGGAAACTTGGTAATCTAGAGGTCCTTTAGGTCCATTAAATAGGTTCGCGCAACATTCTTGCTTAAAATGAATGTAGCGTCCATATTTTTGGTAGATCCTTCTGTCCAGACATGGTTCTTGCGAGTTATAAGATAAACCGTTAAAAATCTTCACGCTATTAAGTTTGCTCGAATATGGTGTGTATGGTTTTTTTTTACCTCCACATTAGGATTGGGTCGGCAGGGTTCTAACTAAAGTTGACATTTGTGTGTGCTTCTTTTGATACCATTATTTCTAATAGAATATGTTATGCGTGTTCAAATAACTCTTAAAATTAACTTTATTATAAGAAATAAGATAAATATTTTGAGTCAAAAATTATAATTCTCTATAGAAATTATTCCATAAAATTTGACTCAAAAATTTTATTTATGGAAATAACATTGTTACATATCTAATTCTGTATGAAATATATATTAATTTTGACAAATTTTCTAAGGAATTAAAATTTTGGCAAAAATTTTCCTATGAAATAAAATTTGGACAAAATTTTTTATGAAATAAAATTGTTGTTGTTTTTATTGCCAGCTTAAAACCATTACCATTAACTAAAATCTACAAAGTGTAGCTTAACCAATCAGAGGAAAAGAATGTTTAGTCAAATTTATTTGGGCGCAAAAAGGCCCTACAGACTGCAAAGATGGTGGATGGACGCACGCTTTCGATTTACCACATTCCCTCATCAGCATCCTCTACTTGCAGCCAAAAACTAATCAACCAATTATCAGAATATAATTCGGCAGTTCGATTAAACCCAATCAATAAACACCACACTTGAACCTTCCCGAAAAAAGGTTCTTTAGTAATGCATAGCCGGCCTTTATGCGCAAATCAAATTCAAACAAACATTATCTCTATTTGACTAATATTTCTATGGGTAATAAAATGTTGACAAAATTTTCTATGGAAATAAAATTTTTCTATAGAATTATAATTTTGACAACATTTTCTGCAGAAATTAAAATTTTGGACAAAAAAATTCTTATAGCGACTAAAAATTGGACAAAATCTTTCTTGAGAAATAAAATTTGACACAATTTTCTATGGAAAATATATATTTTTACCAAAATTTTCTATGGAATTTAAAATTTTTTTCTATTGAAATAAAAATTGTGCCAAAAAATTTTCTAATGGAAATAAATTTTTGCCAAAAACTTTCATGGAGATAAAAATTTTGACAAAATTTTCTATGAAAATAATTTTGACAATATTATCTACGGTAATATAAAATGTTGGACAAATTTCCTATGGAAATAAAATTTGACAAAAAATTTCTGCTTAGAATTAAAATTTGACAACATTTTCTGCCAGAAATAAAATAATTCGACAAAATTTTCTGCAGAAATAAAATATTATAAAATTTTCTATAGGAAATATACTTATTAATTTAGAGAATCTATTGACATTTTTTTCTTATTAAGAAATATAAATATTTTGATCATATAGATATAATAAAATTTAATTAGTAATAATGTCCAAAATTCTCTCGCATTTAGATTTAAATTATACGTATACTTTTACAATAAGTCTTTTTATTTTTGATATTATGTAATGTTTATCACATTTGCTTGCCTGAAATATGTGTTAATAGTTTTAAACATTTTTAGTTATTTTTTTCGTCAAACTATTCCTATTATATCATCTCTTGTTCTGGTGTATATTAACTTTGTTCATTTCCCCGTTGGTAACATATTCGGAAAAATTTTTACTCTAAGGACCTCCATAAAGATATATAATAATTCTTATATGTGAGTGCTTGAGCATATGATCCGTGTCCGTCTCTGTCCGGTCTGTTGAAGTCATTCGCTAAACGAAACAAGCTATCGACTTGAAACTTGGTCATAAGTAGCTGTTATTGATGTTAGGAATTAGTATTTTTGTATATATTGGTATTGCTAAATGCGGCTCCTATATCGGTACACTAACTTTTACGGTATCAGCCCCATAACATATATTACGCTCGCCCAGATTTGGCTTGCGGTACCTCTTCTATGGAGGCAAATAAATTCATCTCTCATATCCGGTGTTTGATAAATCTCTCAGTAGTACGATATGGTTGTCATATCGCCCGCTTCCATAGATTAAATATAGACGCCCATATCTTAACCAGTACGTGACGAATATTTTGTACTCCTTGCAGTCTTACAATTGTGAAGCAAAAATTCAATTCTGCATCAGCTAGGCAATTTGCCGTACGTGCGTGTTAATATAGGGTCTCTGAACAACCATGCCGATATATTTCCCCCATATAAACCGTCCCCAATCCCACAAAAATTGCGTCCATATCGCGTTCATAATGTATTAGCCCCCATTTTAAAGCGACGCCAATATTGCATTCTTGGCTTCTCTAATTACCGCGCTAAAGTCATATCTGTTCGTTAATTATTTTGTAGGACTTTGCCATATATACTTTTTGCCTAATATATAACCACGTATGGACTAACTTACAATTTTAAGAAAACGGTATTAAGAAGTTTCAATACCACTTTTTTGTATAAGTTTCTACGCAATCCAAGGTGGAGGGTACATAGCATTCGGCCTAGCCGAACCTACGGCCATATATATTTTATTGTTCGCAAAGAAAAAAAGTGTCGAAATGAAATCAAAAAACAATTAAAATGTATAACTTTTAGCGTTTTTACTGTATTCTTTCTCACACCTATGATGGCGAATTTATTATCGACAAGATAGATATATTAGATCAGAGTAATAGTTTTTTCTGAAAATTAAGGAGGCGATATATTTATAAGTTGCATCAGTGCAGATCATATATTATTTATCCTTAATGAGGTATATACACAATAGCATTTTATTTTAGGAATATAATTATTATGCTTGCCATATTCGTTTGTACACATTGACTATTATTGAAGTTTTATTTCCAAGCAAAATAAAATTTTTGACAAACATTTTGTAAAAATGATTCCGCCGTGAAAATCGTACAATTGCCTTTCTGGAATCTTAGAATGTGCATTAAATTTTCACTTTTACATCTTATTTTTGATCAAAAGGATATGAGGCATAAATTATATTTCTATATAAACGTAATCTCTTTTCCGAACTAGAAACTTTTTCTTTTTATAGACCAAAATCATGTGTGCAAAGAATAAATAGGATAGAATATTGGACTCCCAATTATTTATATGACAGGCCACTATAAGGACCCACGAGCCACTTGCCGCTTTGGCGAGGTTACTGATAGGGGTTATTCACTCGATTCACACTTAAGGAAGACAGCAGAGCCTGACACTATGAGACTAAGAGCTGAGCCAAGGGGACTGCCAGCAGGCATACTGGAAATTCTTGCCGGGCACATTATTGAGCACCATGGCCACGCGAGCAATGCTTTATTCATCACAAACCGCGCCACACATATATACCAAGTATAGAGAAGTGGAATACAGGAGGATACCCTTCAGAACCTGAACATGTATACGGACGGATCAAAGATGGAAAGAAGAAAGGACAGCGGTATTTATTGCAGTGAACTGGGAATTTAAGGGAGCTCTCTACACGCTGGATAGGGATTGCGTATTTTATTTTTTCAGGCTGAGATTTAATACGATCAACAAAGGCCTACTGAGTAAGCTGTGGATGGGGCCGTTATTCAGGTCTGAGGTAGTCAGCCGCTGTCGCTAAAGAACTCAAGCGTTCTCACTGAAACAGCATAATATAATCTGTACGGAACCTGCCACACAAAAAAATAAAATATCAAGATACGTATTTGTACATAAATCTGTACCATTTTTTTATAAATTTATGGACTTGTTTCATAAAAAATGTGTTACACCTACATAATATATTATTTTCGAAATAATGTTTTATGACATTATTGCATTTTTTAATTAATATATAGGGACGGTTTCATAAAATTAATGAAAACTTTACTTATATATAAAAAAATACTTAGCGTGGCAGAGAGCCACAACATAAAACGGTTTGAAGGCGACCAGCGTTGTGTTTGAGTTTTTCAGTTACAGTTTGAGTCTCCGTCGCGATTCGAAGATTATTTATTGCCTGTAAAGAAATTGACGAAAAACAACAATATTAAGGTGAAGCGTTCGGTGCTTATGTTTATTTAATAATATAAAAGTATTGTACAACTTATTAATGTATATAATTATGTTCTTTTGTGGCTGGACTTTAAATGCGGGTTTCTAATAAATGCGTTCATATATTTTGACCAATTATTGCAGGGCCATTTAAGAAATCTAACCAGATAATATGTAAAAAATAGACTACTCAAAAGTTACATGTAATGCATTGGAAGTTTTTATTATGTATTATGTAAATAGTTCATATTTTTTTCAATGAACAAAAATCTGTATACTTCATTATATAATATTAAAAAATTCCATTCATATTATGTATAAGATTCCGTTTAGGTCAATTGAAAACCTGTATTTTTATTTATAAATTGTTTCATATAAATTTATGCAATCCCGTGTTTGGAAAAATTTTGTGAACACCATTCATAAATAAATGTATTAGTCTTTTTTGTGTGTGGCACTGTGGGATGTGCTGGCTAAGGAGGCGCCTCGTAGACACGAATAATGTCCTGGCACAATTGTTTTCCTCCACTATATTCTTATCATTACAGACAGAGGTCTAATTATCTAAGACAAACTGAACTTATATAAAATGACGGAAGAACGGCTGAGTGGTCGAGATGGTTGCAACCATCTTAGATGGTTTGATATGGGAGGAAAGCAAACCAAGGAACTGCGATATAATATTTATATAAGTCGAACAGAATATTCATGATGACAGAATATTCGTCGTTATATATTTCGATATGGCTTTAATAACAGGACATAACACACTTTGGAAGCGAATTAATTATTCTTATGTGTAAAAATAAAAGTCTCTATTAAGGATGGATTGAATTTTTTGTAGGTGATCGTACTAACATATGCGAACCAGTTAATGGTGTTCTAAACTGGTTAAATTTCAACACTTTTCTCTGTGCCAGTTGTTTCAGAGCAATTATCCTTTATTAGAATAAAGAATATACTTTTAAATGCTTTCTCAAACTGATTCTGTCGGGTATGCAGCTTCTAATAGAAACATTAAATCTTATTCTAAATCACCATAGCGTCCATATCTGGTGAAATTTGTTTCTAATGTATATCTTTTAATGAAAACGGTATGTTTCTGGACTCTAATTATAGCCAAATGTGGGACGCATCAGTGTATATATTAGGAGAAGTGGTGTCCATCATATGGAAAGTGAATGTATTCAACAATCCGAGAATTAACTAATGGACCTAAAATATTTGGTCTCAAATATGGATTCAATTCAGACAAACAAAATTTTTGATGATATTCTCTATCAACTAACCTTAGACCAAATAGTATATAACAAATATTAATCAAGTATTTATCGGCCGTTAAATTCGGCCAGGCCGAAGCTATATGTACCCTCCACCATTTGGTTTTGCGTAGAAAGCTTCTACTGAAGACTGTCATCCACATCGAATTACTTGGGTGGAGGAAACACTTGCGATTGCGCAAGGATCTTTAAACTTCCATAACAACCGTAATATATACCACATTATTTCCATACGTGCGTATATATTAAACTAAAAAAGGCGATTAAAATACGTATATAATTAAGTTTAAAGTTTCTATAGAAATAAAATTTTTGACTAAGCATTTCTATAGAAAGTAAAATTTTAGAAAATTCCAGATAATTGAGAACATTTTCTTATAGGAAATAAAATTTTGAACAAAAATTCTATTAGAAATAAATTTTGACAACATGTTTTCTATAGAAATAAATGTTTGACAAATGTTTCTATAAAAATAAATTTTCGTAGATTATTTTTGGCTCGAGTGCGCAACCATGATCATGCAACCGATATAGGACCAATTTTTGTTCGTGATTGGGTATCGGCTATATATAACTATAGACCGAATATGGACCAATTATGGCCATGGTTATAAGCGGCCTCTTTATTACTGATAAACAACTCGTTTTGCTAAATTTTCTAAATCCTAACTTATCACAATTGAATTTTGCTTACTCTTCCTAGAGATTCCGTTGTAGACTCCAAATCTGGGGAATGTGGTTTATATGGGGGGCTATAATTATTAATTATCGGACCGAATTTTAAAATGGACCAATTCTTGCGTTGTTTGTTATAGAGACCACATTCTTAAACACCATGTTTTAACCAAGTAATTCAAATTATATAATATATAGCCTGATTATTCGGATGAATTTAGCTCCTCCAAAGAGGCTCCGGAGCGTCAAATCTGTAAAATCCTAATGGGAGATAAACGTCTTATTTTTGGGCTATTTATTATAATTATGGACGATATAGGACACTTTTTGGCATTGGTTGTTGTCACAGAAGAACAATAGTCATTTCTATTAGCTAATATCCTACTACGTACCATATATATTTCAATCCGGATCGACGATGAAATTTGCTTCTTCTTAGTGAAGCTATTCGTCAAGCAAAATTTTCGTGATAAAGGATGTCGTTTTCCGTAATTTATATGAGACTATAACTCTTGTGGTTCCAAGATGGTATCTCAAAATTATTGTCCACATTTGTGTAATCAAATAACTCGTCTGTGATCAGATCCTAACATTCTATATTTCTAAATTAAAGCAACAATACTATTTTTGTTGCACAACAAGATATTCCATAAGTCGATAGTACTTTTGCTTGATTCGAGGTTATGTGTGAGGCTGTTGATTTTTCAACAGTACTATCTGTGAAGTTGTGCTTGGTTTTCGATTTATTCGGACCGGAACATAAAATTGCCTCAGATCGGCTCAGAACTTTCACCACCAGAGTCCCATAATATACTTAATATGGTGGTCTTCACGAAGGATGTGTTACTAAAACCTACTGTTACGGACAAATAGTACTCAAAGCGCCGCGCCGATCTAGTGGTGGTGGTAGGCTATAAAAAAATTGGCTTTTTTTGCTTTATAATCTCCAGTCGTGCATGCTGATAAGCCATTTTCCCTTACTTTAATGGGTATTATATCGCACCACTTTCTCGTGGAATTATATTTAGCGTTCCAAGTGCAAGATATTGGAAATACCTGACATGAACCTCGTAAACCCAAGATGGTAAGGTGTAATATAGATTTCCATCGCAAAATATTGTCTTCCCTAAAGCAGAATTTGAAAATTTTTTGGGTGACCGGCTGAAAATTGAACATGTCGCCGCAACCAATGTTTTCTTTTTCTCTTATAGACTAAGTATTACTATAATATTATTGATTTCCGGCGTATACATTGCCTATATGTCTAGATCGAAGAAAATATACTTAATAAAGTGGTTGTGAATACTTCCCCATAGCTTAACCCTTGTTTCTCAAACATACTTGAACATCTTTTATTCATTGAAAGCCTCGTGATGTCCTCAGCCTGATCCGTTTACTGTCTCTCTCTGTTTAAGTCAATGTAAATGTTTTTAAGTGATAACGTGCACACCAAAACAACTTGCGGAAGTGGCTTGAAATGCATCTACATGTTTTTTGCAGAGCGATAACTCTTGAAATTTAATAATGAGAAACCAAACCACGCATAACCACCAATAATATATAAAGATATAATTTTAAAATACAAAACACAACTCAAACAAGTATATAACACAGCAGTTAAGTAATCGGACTGCGGGCGGATTATTAATATACTCCCACCACCATTGAATCAATTTAATGGTTTTTGCTTCAGTTAATGGTGGAATATTGAGGACAGACAATTCTCTACGAAAGAAACTTCATGTCATTTTTCTAACTCAGTAGCAGCTTATTCTCTTGGATACCAGATAAATTATATAATTTATTAAAGATTGTTACCGTGATGAAAAGACTATGTTTATACACAGATTACTGGATTATATTATTTTTCCTATAAATAAGGAAAATCGAATGTCCCATTATTTGTTTTTGTGATATTTCTAATTAGAAATTGGTTAGTACTCCACATTAAACTATTCATTATCGTTAACTGGCAACGAAAATATTATTAAAAAATATTATATACGTCCTTTTATCGCTAATTTTTAATCCCTCTAAAATACATTTTGTATAATTTCTATATAACGGGAACTTCTCGTGTGACAAAATATATAATAATTTCCTTATATGAAAAATCTCGTTGCGTGCATATCAATAATAACTTTACCAAGTGGAATTGAGATTAGAAGTTTAAAATTAAAAAATTTATGTTTTATTTCCCTATAATTAGATTGTGTGAATCGTACATAAAATTTCATATAAACTTCTTAGAGTAACGCAACATAAAAAAACTTTATTGCTGACCTAAAACTTATTATTTCTAGTTTATTTTGTATGAATTTATACCAAACTTTTCTAATTAATTCTTTCAGACACAGAAATAGTTTGTCCTTATAAATTATCTAATTTTCCTCTATTGACGAACAAAAATGGATATATATATAAAACTCAAAATAATGTGCTCTAATTTTCCAAACAATGAAAAGTATATTTTAACTCCAAAAATTTTATTCTCCGTAGTAAATTTATAATTTCTTTTGTGGTATATCTTTTTTTACTATTAGTAAAGAAAGCTTTTGTGCAACTATACATTTTATGATTTATGGATAAAAATAAATTGTTACCCAGATCTATAAACTCTACCTTTTTTTTTGGCATTTCACTCATCTAAAATATGAGAAGATCTTTTGTCCCAAACAATGTAAAATTATCACATTCTATGTCCATTCTACATATAGTTCATGCAAAATTTTGGAATAAAAACTTTGTTCGAAAATGTTAATATCTTAGTATCCTAGACTCAGCGAACCGATTTTATATAAGTTAATAATCGTTGCTAGTTTAGTGATAGAACCCAATTTCTTTTATTCGACAGATAAATTATATTTAATTAGATAAGATTTGTGCGAAACCTTTTTATATTCCCTAAAAAGAAAAATTTATTAGTTGGAAAACCGAATTACTTATCATCTTCCTAGTATGCAGGAATCATTATATTCAAACCATTTTTTAAATTTTCCTTAATAAGTTGAGTACTCTCTATATGATCCAAATAAACCATTTCTTAGATTTTCTCAAAATTTTTCCTAACGAGAACAAATATATTTTTGGTAACCATTTTAGATAAAAACTTTACGGTTTCTTATTCAATCTAAATAACCCCAAATTGAACAGGGAGGTTGGTTTATTATTGGTTACCATAACCAAAACTATGGTCCGTGTCCTCACGCATTTTTGGTTCACCTCCTTAATATGACGCTTCTAAAAAATATTCTTCTCTCCTACTCCTCCTAATTCAACCAGATTTTCAGAATTTCTGGTAATTATTGTTAACATAAAAAACTTGTCGGTTTCTAGCATAAATCACAAGAAGTAATAATTCGCTGAGATCGTCTTATATGGGGGCTATTACAAACCATGGGCCGATACTCTCAAATGTTTTGACAACTACCTCTTTTGATGGCTCTGAACAAAATACCTTCCATGTATTTATTCATTATATGAATTCATTAGTTTATAAATATTGTGATATAAAAATCTCCCTTTATAAGCGAATTTCTACTAATGCCCATGACCCCAAATCGGAATTGTCGGTTTATCTAATAAGCTGTGGTTATTTATTATCGTATATATATATCGTGGAAACTCTTATTGATGATCTTCTGATCTAGATTCCTGTCTGTTCTGGACAAAATGACTGAATATTGTGCAAATAATTCAGCAATCTCAATTTGCCCTTCATTAGTTTGAAGACAGAGACTTTGTCCGTGATTTTTACATACGGAACAGGATATTAGTGAGCGAGACAGATTATCTGGAATGTTAATTATATATCTACTATCGTTTATTTATATGTATACAAATTCCTCCTCCTCAATATTAACAAAGAATTAATTTATGTGACTATATTATTACTTTTTTAATGTTTCCTGGGAAATACGATATTTACGAATGTGTTTTATTACAAACGGGAACGACAAACTTGTTATACCGTCACCATTTCTATGTTGGTATAAAAACAAAACAACGTTCTGTTTTTATTTCATAAGAACTAACAAAGTGATAATTTATTTTGATTTTTTGGCTTCTACATAACGCAATTTACATCCGATTGACATGAAATTGGAAATCTAAAGGTATCTTAGGTCCATAAATAGGTTCGCCGAACATTCTGTGTATCGGTAAGTATTTTGGTATAGTCCCCATGTAGACCCTTCTTCCGACATGGTTCTTGGATTTTAAGATACCGTAAAATCTTCACGTATTTTAGGTTCTTAAATAAGTTTGGTCGAATATGGTGTGTATGGTTTTTTTACCCTCCACCATAGGATTGGGGGCAGGGTTGATAACTAAAGTTGAAATTTTTGTGCTTTTTTGAACATTGGTACTTTTTCATCACAATTACTCTATAAAGAATAAATATTTGACAAAATTTCCTATAGAATAAAAATTTGACAA